>WTSP01020847.1:16647-29783 GCA_025331215.1 Actenoides lindsayi | reverse complement strand
AGGATATGTAGGAAGGGACAGCCCCCCCCCCCCCCCCCAAAAAAAACCAAACAAAGTGCACAATATTGCAATCTATGCAGCCTCACCAGCCAGGAAGATGTGAACTGCTCTGTCTTGGCAGCTGGCTGCCAGCATCACACCTTCTCCTCCCCAACCCTTCCACCCAAGGACTATGAGTGAATATGATGTTTTATCCCTATTTAATGCCCAATAAGACAAGAACAAATGCATCTCCATTAAGAAGTGTTGACTGCTGTTTGATAAAGCAGTGTACCTTGGCATACACTAAGACTAGTCACTAGGCTAACCCAGGTCCATTTATCTACCAGAACAAGATTTACTATACCTCTAACACAGAGTGATAATGATGGTTAGTATTTGGCTGGCTTATCACAGAAGGAGCAAAGCTTAAAAACTGTACTAGAGTAGATCCACTGAGTGTGAAATACACTGTATTTTTGTTAATTAGTTAATGTTTGTAAAGCATTTTATGGAGGAAAGAAGTGTCAAGTACAATCGTTATTATTAACAGTATTTTCTTTCTTCCTTGCCAATAATGCTTATGTTTTTGTTTTCAGTGCTAAATTAATCACTTTTGTAGTTCTGCTAGGCAAATGTAAAGCACAACCAAACAATCTTGCTTTTCATTTCAGTAATTTCAGGTTTGGTTTGATTTTTTGGGCTTTGTTTTACGTCTATCTCCATTCTGGTTTAAAAGAGCAGCTGAAGCCCTCTTCTCCTCTTCACAGCTCATGACCTTTCCCTGGATTATCCACATTTAAGATACTGGAAAGAAGTGATTGAGGGAGACATTTAATTAATTGGACTTTAACAATATGCAAGTCTGAGAACAGAGCTGGAATGCAAGAATAAGCACAAACCTAGGCATAATGGGAAAAGGGATGAAGGACAGAATAAAATTACTAAAGATAAATGTGGTCTCTTTCCTAGAGAAGAGATTGAGGTTTTTTAATGAAACATGGTGAACAACACCTCATCTTTATGTGTTTGATGAAGAGTTTAATGAAAAAATATTAGTTAAGGTAGAGGAGGCTCAGCATAAGACTTGTTGTTAGAGAGGGGACCCACTTAAAGACTATATGTTAATGGACTGAACAAAAGAGGAACTTTTGGGATGGAGAAAGTATCTGCTATAGTTTCTTATGGCTCAAGTTTAGAAATATTTATTTCATATTTGCTTTTATGCAATACTGTAGCTCAAAAAAAAAAAAAATGCTGGAGAGGAAGAATAAATTCTTCAGTGCCTGATAAGAATCAGAATACACTTCAGGAAGGAAGAGATAATTTTGAAAAATAAGGTCTAAGAAATCAGTTTAATTGTCCAGTGAAGCCCAAAGAGGAAGGTAAAGCACTTAGGAACTGCTAACAAAATTTTCTACTTTAATTAAGGTTATCAGCTGCTGGAACTCATGAAAAAACGAAAGGCATGAACATTATGAAAGCATCAATGAGCAAGCATAAGCTACTTTTGTGGAGTTTCTTTTAAATACATTTTTAGCCTTCAAATTGTTTAGACTGTATGAAAGTGTGAATCTCCAAGGCTTATAAATCAGGATAACTTTTTTTTTTTAATATCTTATTATCTTTTTGGTGCTTCATTCATGTGTCACAACCTTTATACGTTGGTTGGATACTTAACATATTCTTCCCTTTGTAAACTTCATTTTGGAAATTGAGATAAATACACTGTTAAGCAACTGAAGGGAGACAAGAAAAATGGGAAAAGGCAGAAGAAAAAAAAATAATAGAAGGTAGCAGATCAGGTCTGCATTTTCACTCAGCCTATGTGAATCATATAAGAGTGATTCAAATGAGCGAATGGTTCAAAAAACTGCGTTGTAATATTGCCTTCCTATGAGCTCTGAATATAAAATGCTTTGGGTTGCTATGAGCTTGGAGGGTTAAGAGGGCTCCTCTGAGTTTTGAATTTTGCTTACAGAGGGATTTGAGTGTATTTATTACATCCCTCACCAGCTACCTTGTTCTGAGTGTTGTAAGAAAGCAGCACTTGCTGTTCTGATAAATAAAATGGACTGGATTTTTGAAGTTACCCCCCACAAAGAGTCAAGGGAATGTCCAAGTCATAATAAATATGAAGTAATAAAACAGAAGTGCCTGGTATTCCTCTGACAAATAAATTCTCCAGCTTGATATGGGTCCTTCATCTGTTTTTACTGGGTTTGGCAGTTTGTGTGAAAGGCAGACTGGATGCTTTTGGCTAGATAGGGTCAGTGATGCTGGATTAGCAGCAGCCACAAGAGATGGCAACAACACGTTCTCCCAAATTGCAGCTGATAGACGCTGAATGGTTTTTACATGTGTGACTCAGAAGAGTGGGGGTGAGAGGCAGACGAGACTCTTCTTGGAGTGGTATTTCATGACTCTGAGCTGTGAAGAACTCAGACACAGTTTAGGTACAGCATAAGGACCTATGGTCAGACTGCCTTTCTTGCAAGTCATGGGTATTCAACCCACACTAATGGAGGATGCTGTGGTAGCAAATAAAACCAGCCAGAAACATAATCAATAGGAAGAAATTTTGTCTGCATTTATTTTGAAGATTGTTTGGGCTCCCATAAAACATGAGGTTTCTCTACATCCCTGACAGACAGTTATCAAACTGTCTTATGCACAGTCAACACCATCACAGAAGCAAACATACACAATTTAAGAGGCCTTTATATTTGTCTCATAACTTTATTTTTGGAACGAAATTAGAACTTTGTCAGCAAGAAGACAGCACAATAAAAACAAGATCATTACTCCTTCCCTGCTTGGTGAAAGCTTTATGGCTCAAACAGCATTTGTAATCCTTTATGTCCTGTCTTTATGATGCATTAATGAATAATCTCCCTTTCTCCTCTATAATTCACTTGACAGCAAAATAATGTCTTTTAAAAATCACTCAATGTTTTAAACAGTATCTTATCTCCCTCATTCCCATCCTAATTTTGCAGTTAATACCTCTTCTCCATTTCCTTACCTTCTTTCCCCACCAAATACTCCCTTGCCCCACCAACGCAGCTAACCATCTGTCTCCACAAAGCACTGTCGCCAGCAGCCTTGCTTGTTCCTTTGGTGTTTGCTCCTGGGGCAGGACATGTCTTCTCCAGAAACACTGTCCACAGACAGAAATCTGCAGCCTATTCACATTGAGAAAAGATTGTATTAATTCTCAGTCTTCTTCTGCAGCCCAAGTGTTCAGTCAAACTGAATATCTGCAGAGTGTAGTGGCCAGGAATGAAAAATAGTGCTAAAAGTTTAAAAAATGGATAGTCAAATCTTTTCGGAGAACTCACAGTTTTATTCTACTAAAGATACTGGAGTGACTGAGGAAAGGGGAACATGTTTGTGGTTTTATGGGCCAGTTGAAGAGAGAATGATTTCCATGAAGATCACTTTTAATCAGTCAATTGTCAGAGTTACAAAGACAAGCAAGATTTATTACCTTCACCATGAGGCAATATGTAGCTAGTATTAGTTACCTATACCACGCAAAATTTTAACAGTGGGATTAAAAGGTTTAGATGACCCACTTCCTATCATCTCCACTAATGAGCTAAAGATCAGCAACAAAAAGTCCAGAAATGAGTAAAGACTGAAGTATTTTGGGGAGGGCAGGGGGGGGGGAGATGTCCTAAATGCATTGAAATAGAGAAGTTACAGAATGCTGTATCAAAAGCAGCTTCAAGTATAGAGCAGAAGCAATCCAGCCCACAAACTCCACACAAGACTTCACACACATCAGCTTGGCAAGTTAATAGAAGTATGAGGGAACATGATAATTACTTACCAACAATTCTAAATTGTCAAAGACATAAGTTTTAATGCAGATTTTTTTATAAGTGAGGTTGGGAGAGGCGTGCAGTCAGTAACTTAAGTGAAGTGCAAAGAGTACTTCAAGAAATCCTGGAGTTACACAAGTGCCACTGCAATGCTGGAACACCCTGTGTCCTGCTATGTCCAATAGATGCAGATGTATGCCAGCAGGCCAAGAAGAAGACATCTATGAGCATATTTAAAGCAAGTATTACAAATGCCTCCTTACTCCTGAAGGACACATCTATTAAATAAAGATATATGTGCTTCCTTTCTCTTACACTGTACCTAGAAGCTAAATCGTACAGTTTTATCACAAATGTAGTGAGAGCTGATATGCCTCTTTAGTGCCCGTTTTGCTTTCTAAGTATGTTTCCATTTTTTTTGTGTTGCAGAGAAACACCAGTAAAATGTAATCCCACAATGCAAAGAAAAAGAAGGCAGAGAAGGAAATGTTTTTATTTCCCTTAATGAATCTGAGAGAACTGATTTACATTTCTTGAATGTCTGAAGATGGTAAAGAATAATAAGAAAGGGAAAACAAATCAATCATAAGTCTTGTGTTTTATAAATAAACAGCAAAGTTTTGAAGAACTTTTCCATTCTTCATTTCAGCAACAAGATTAATTCCCAGCTCCTTCTGCAGGACTGTCCCCTTTGAGTTGCATTACGTGGGGGGGTTTTTTTGCAGGGAAGGTGGAACAGAAGGACGAAGGTGAGGAGAGGAGAAAGGAGAAGGGGATGAAATAGATTCCAAGTTTAATTTCCAAATGAATTTTTAACCTTGACAAAAAGCTGCAGGACTGAAAAGGTGCTATTGGAGAATTTCTGTTCTGTCCCACTGCTTGAGATGTTTCCCTGAAGCATGAAAAGCCAATCACTGCTCTGTGAAGATATTATGTCCAACAAGAAGGCAGAAGTAACTCCTACTACTAGCTTCTTGGAGTTGTGGACAATGGACAGGCCTCCCTACCATGGACTGCTGCAGAGGTTCCCACCAAGCCCTAACCCAATCTACTACATCCACCCTGCACATTGCAGTACCACAAGGTGGTACAGACTGAGGGCCAGGGGACACATAGCCGCCTTGACCCAAAACACCATGCCTGGGGGGGAGCATCTATGTGGAGTGGTGTTCCAGGCACCAGCTTGGAGATGGACACTCCAGAGCTGCCTCTGTGCTGCTTCACTGGGCACACCACACACCATCACCTCAGTTTTGCATTGTAGGCAGAGAGCTGGGTCTGAGGTGGAATTCACAAACCCATCACACTGAGCACCTGAGGAAACCAGCAAGAACAGCCTTATGCCCCTCCATTTCACATCACTTTTGGTATTTCCAAGGAAGAGAGACTGAGTAAACCACTTTGTTTCCATTTTTACATTTCAGAGACTTTCCCTGTAAACAGCTCTCCTTTCCCCTACTCCAATGCTCTGCAAGAGAAATATAGAACAGGGCACAGGATGGCACTGGCAAGAAAAGACTCCTGCTGTGAACCCTGTGAAAACCAGACAGGTTCAGGTTTTTATTAACATCCAAAATACTACAGCCAACATGCATTCAGTCTGAAGGTCCCTTCAAGGTTCGTGCAACACCTCTGGAGCTGCAATCAGACACTGTTTAAACAGAGCTACACAGAGCACCTCCCTCTCAACAGAACTTGACAGTTTCCAGGTATAGATCCTGCAGATCTGTGACCATCAACACATGTGAAATAGGAAGAGAGAACCACTCACCAGCCCCTCTGGGAAACTGCTGCAAGGGGAGCTCCACAACCACCTTTGCTGCTGCACCCCCCAAGAGATGCTGTTTCTTTAACAGTGATTTCCCTTTTCTTTTCTGAATGGTTGTAGGTCACCATGTAAGCTGAGATCAGTTGGTCAGTCTGTGCCCTTAGGTTGTCTCTTAGCTTTCTCCTTCATTTTTCATCATCTTTTATTCCCTCTTGCTGTTTAAGTATCTTACATGTAGCAATTTATATATTGGATAGCATGGCATGAAACCGTTTCCCTTCTTCTTCACTGCTTCCTTATTTAGAATAAGAGCTTTCTCTGGTTGCAATGTGATTTATGTATCTCTCTTTTTTCATTTGTTCCAGTATTTGACAGAGCCAGAATACACTATTGTACCTGCCGTTGTTTTTTAACCAGGATGCAAATCACTGGCAAAACAAATGCTGTAATACTGAAATTCATCTTTCACTCCCTTACTTGAAGAGGAGGCAGGGGGAAAAACACAGGAATGATTTTGCACTTGGAAAACAAGGTCACACAGAGGATTTTCTAAAGATTTTTCCATGCTTGCCTTGTAATGCCCTCTGCTTCCCTCTAAGAAGTCTGCTCCAGTTCAAGACGTGAAGCCATGTCTGTGCCTCAGTCCTACCATGGACAGCCTGGCAAGCATTCGGACAGGTCATCAGCCAGCACCAAAGATTTCATTTTTCTGACATTTGTCCCCGTGTATCCTGTTTCATCTCCATATCTCACCCTGTTTCCTCTTTATTTCTTAGACACAGGTCTAGGCTAAACTCGGGAAGAGCTCCACTCTGCAAGCTTAAGGTCAAAGTATGGTGGACTTGGTTGTCTATGGAGGACTACAAAGAAGGGTAATGAAGCTGGTGAAGGGTCTAGAGCACAAGTCTTATGAGGAGCATCTGAGGGAACTGTGGTTATTTAGCCTAGAAAAAGGAGGCTCGGGGGAGACCTTATTGTTCTCTACAACTACCTGAAAGGAGATTGTAGAGAGGTAGGTGTTGGTCTCCTCTTCTAAGTAACAAGAGATAGGACAGAAAGAAACAGCCTCAAGTTATGCCAGGGGAGGTTTAGGTTGGATATAAGAAAAAATTATTCACTGGAAGTGTTCTCAAGCATTGGAAATAGCTTCCCAGGGAGATGGTGGAGTCACCATTCCTGGAGGTATTTAAAAGATGTGTAGATGTGTTGCTTAGGGTCATGGTTTAGTGGTGACCTGGCAGTGCTGGGTTAGTGGTTGGACTTGATGATTTTAATGGTCTCTTCCAACCAAAACAATTCTATGATTCTATGACTCCAGCATGAGATTTTAGCTCAAGCAGGCTGAGGACTACTGTAAATACCAGAGTAGATACACTGTCACATTCAAAATCAAGAATTGTTTGGATAATAAACATAAATAGCAAATAGAAAGTATTGCACAAGAAGTCAAATAGTAAGTATGAAACAAGAACTAATGTCTGGAAACTAGAGCCAGGCAAAACCAAACTGGAAACTAGATGTACATTTTTAAACTTCAAGTGTGATTAATCACTTTGACCAATGATCCTTTCTGATCCTAAGAGACAATGTCTCCATTAATTAAAAAATTAAGTTAAAACAGCTTTCATCAAGGCAACTTTAACATTTCATTGTTATAGTAAACCGCTGGGTATTTTGCTTGCCTTTTCTGCCAGCTGCATCTTGACTTTTTAGGACCTGGGCTCCTACAGCAGGAAGCATATCTTCTTTCACAAATTTTTCCAAATTGTGTTTGACTATTAGTCTTCTTCAGACCCACAAGAATGGCTCTAAATCAGAAAAAAAAAAAGTTTTGACTGAGATTCTGAACTTTCAGTCCTTGGGGATGAGAGAAAATCATGTGACTTTTATATTGTGTATTGATCATTAGAAAAAGTGCTTCCAGTTCATTCTGCAAGCATTTTTGTAGCAAAATTCTGTAATTGCTCAAAACATTTTTGTGGAATCATTGACATAGGCTTTTTTTTTTTTTTTCATGACATTTTTACGGTCTTCTTAAATTGGGATTTTCTCCTCTTTACATTGCACAAAAGGCAGTTTTCACTCAGTAATGACAGTTTTCTTGGTGTCCTCTACAATTAAGTGGAATGAAACTCCCATAGTTTTATTTCCCATGTTCTGTACAAGCAGATCGGTTTACAACTCTGCTGAAGCCAGTCTAGTTGCTCAGTTCCACTATCAATGTTTATCAAGAAATCCTATCCTCTAAAGCAGAATGTGTTTATCCTGCTTCTGAAAGGTCAACACAAGTGTTTTGTCCTTAAAATATTCCTCGAACTAGGGGAGAGCCTTAGATGACCAGATATCTACAAGGCAGGTAAGAACTTCAGTTATTCTTTCTGAAAAAATAGTAACGATGCAAAATTCCATGTTGTCTTGTCAGGTGCTGAGAAATCTTGGGTTTTCTCTTAAGCATAAAAACCTGACCATGTTTTAGGACTTGACAGACACTCAGCAGCAACTAAAGTCTTTTGTTAACTACCAGATTATCCAAATTACGTTCAGTAAAGATGGATGTGAATGCTGTGATCCTGCTTACTGTCACATCAGTTCACTAATTTGAGTGGAATTGCTTTTAATTAAGTGAAAGGAGGTTCCCACCATAAAATCTCACTTGATTAGTCATAAATAATGTCTCTAGAGCTCATTCATAGTAATAAAAATATATAGTGCACTGATTAAAACTGTTGTAATTTATTCTTCCCTCTTGGGAACAATCTTTTCCTTGAAGAAATGGCAGTAATAATATTTTCCATAGTTTTGGAAAGAAGTTGTCAAGGCAAGGTTCAGGAGAGCAAATATTCAGCCTCAATGTCCACGGTGATGATTTTGATGGTCACCACAGTTATTTTTAAAACAAAAGCTCACTTTTCTAAGTCATGTCAGAAGATGAAAGGGGAAGGAAATTGCAGACTCCAAAACCAGTCCTGTGCTTGGTCCTACATCCCATCAAGCTACTCCTGTCCTTGTAATGATAATACGCACAAGAATGCTAAACACCTCATGAGAGGATATCTGATATGATAGAAGAACCCTTTAACAATGTATCTTTCAAAATGATTGCTTTAACTTCATTTGATGGAACATTTAACTTTTTTTTTTTTCCTGTTCTGACAGTTCACAAGTCCTTCACAGCATGCAGGAGTGAAAACTCTGCATTAAAAATATTTGAGCCACAGATGGTATTTTGGGTGTCAGGGGCTGAAGTGGACAACATTCTGAAAGGCAAAAGCAGCACAAAATTCTGGGTAAGGCATTGTGGCCAATTATCCCCTGGCATCGCCTAGTTTATTGTACTAGTTGATTTAAGTAACAGACCTTGACCTATGGCTTTCATGCTTTCCATGCACACAGGTTAAGGATATGTTTTGAGTCTGAATGACTCTGGGTTGGAACAAGCAATGCTGAGAACAAAGAGAAGTAAGATTTCAGAGCAAGAGTTTGGACAAAGACAGGACTCCTGTGTTGCTGCCTGTAGCTGCGAGCAAAATCATGGTTGTTTGAGTACACAAGCAGAATGCTCGGAGGCATAAAGGTGCTACACACTGAAAACCATTTCTAATGTGTTCAGTAGCTGTAAACAGTGTTATCTGTTAAGTTTAATCATTAACTATTTCCTTCCCATTTGTTTAAGCAAAGACAAATGCTGAAATTGAACTGTAGAAAGGCTGCTTTGTCAGAGAGCACTTCATATTGCCAGTGCCCCATGTTAGCTGAAAGCTAACATCTGGAAGGCTACTAAAAGCAGCAGTAAGCTTTCAAAACAAAACAAACAAAACAAAAAGCCACACAAAAAACCAAACCAAACCCAAAACAAAAACAAATAAAACAAAACAAACAGCCACACAAAAAAACCAAACCAAACCCAAAACAAAAACAAATAAAACAAAACAAACAACAGCAACAAAACCAAAAACCAAACCAAACCAAAAAACTGACCACAAAAAACACAAACAAAAAAACAACCTCATGGTATTTTAGATTATCACAAAACATTCTTGCTGGGCCACATGCTGAGCTCCTGAACATTAAGGCTTTCAGCTGCACAAGCTGATTTCCACCTACAGTCTCTTACTGTATTCCTACAGCCAGAGGACATCCTGTGCATGCCACCTAGTTCACTGGCCTGAAATAAGCTATCCACCTACCTGTGCATTGTCAGTCACTGCCTCATTTGCTGTGAGCAAGATGGTTTCAGCTTGACCTGCCTTCAACCTAAGTCAGAGTTCTCTTTATGTCAGTAAGGATCGAATGAGTGTGTTCGGCCTGCGTTTCACTATCCACAAAGCTATTTGCCTCATGTTTTATAGGGATATTGAAATGAAACCTTTTACATGCCAGTAACAGTACCTGCCAACACAAGGGCATACTATCCATTTATCTCCTGTGCACCTGCCCTCATAAACTCCCTTTCTGCGGAAGAGTTGATGCCTACAGGCGATGATCCAACAGGCTTTCTTCCCAAATAGGCATAGAAATGAAAGAAAACATTGCACAGCCAAAGCAGTAGAGAGGGGAAGTTACTAAAATCCAATTATAATTAAGGATGGAAACATTTCAAAAGGATCGACTTTCACATCTGATGTCAGTTGAGAGCGATGCCGTTTCCGTAAAGAAGGCTCCATCAGATTAAAAGCACTCAGTGCAGCAGCATGATGTCTGTAACAGGTTTCAGTCTGTGGCAGACAACCCTCCTTCACCAGCACCTCCGAGGGCTGAGCAATGCTGTGCCTTTCCATCCCATCCTTCACAGTGTTTCACTCACTGGGCAGAGGTCTGCAGTGAGCAAACCTCTCCCCTGAAAACAAGCAGAAACGCCCAAATCCTGCGACACCCTCGTGTTGTGTTTGGCCTGAACTCACTCCTAGACTAAGACAGTTATGGAAACCAAATCTTTGGGATGAAATGGATTAGAAATTTTAAGGCATGAGGTCAAGCCTCCTGTCTCTTCCAAATGCCATTGCCTGCTCAAAGAAGTCCCACCTGCCCTGCCTCACTCACGTCCATGGAGTACTACAGTCAACAACTCCTCAGATACCCTGTATCGACAAACTTTTTTTTGAAGCGTTGTGCACTGAACAACATACACACAAGTCACTCCAGTCCAGGAGGATGTGTATTCTTAATTGAAGCTTCTGAAGATGACTTGCTCTGCAGATGTCACTAGGAACTGCTCATGTGTTTCAAAATTAAGCCCATGATGATGGGCTTTGCTAGATAAGGGACTGAGTTCTTGGTATTTTCAGGATGAAGCTTGAAATTTGTCAGACTTCTATTGCTGCAACTAAACAATGCCAATAGCAAAAGTGGCTTTTCTTTTATTGTAAATTAACATAAAATATATTTATTCCTACAGTCAGCAGAACTGAGAAATCACTGCATTGTTAGCCACTTGGGGCAATATTGCTTTATAACCGTATACAATGATATTGTTGTTCTAATTATTCAACACTGAAATTTTACTCCAAAAAGCCAGTATCATTTTGGGTTAAGTTAGATTTTTTTATTATTGTTATTTTTATTCCAAATTAGCTGTCATCATAAAACAGAAGATTTTGCTTTAGAATTCCCTGGAGACCCTTGCCTTTAGCCATCAGTGCTCAAAAAGAGGCGAAAAGGTTACAGGAGGTTTCACTGCATGTGTGGAAACAGGCAGAAATACACTGGGCAGCAGAAATGCAACTCACAGCTGGACAATCCTTAGGCTCAGATCCCTGCTGTGAAAGCAACCCTCTTGCCTTTGAGAAACAGCCAACCTGCTAGTGTGCTATGCAGATGCAAGCAGGCAGGATTTCTTATGGAAGACATATGACACCATATATGCCCCCTTTTCTTCTACCAGTGTCTTTATTTACTTTCTTTTCTAATTATCTGCTTTCCTTTGAGGGTGAAGGAAAAACAATTATTGCCTGGTATCTTTTATATCTCAGATGTTTTTGTGGATCCCAGATATTTGCTTCCTTTTGGGCCACTAAAGGAAAAACTTTTTAGCAATTAACGTAAAAGGTGAGGTTAACTGCGTTTCCAATGTTCTTAATAATATCCATGATGCTGAAGGCCATAATCCATCACTATCAGGGAATTTAATATCAGAGACAAAGAGATAGCTTAAAGCTATCACACCTGTGTTGAGAAATGATTGTGGAATGTGCTTTATTGCAGAGGGTTCGAGATTTACAGAAATGATGGCATAGGCTAAATGCAGCATTGTAGTGCAAGCGCTGGAGGAAGGATGGAGACACCACAGGCTTGTTCATCCTCTTTGTTCTTCTAGCAAGGCTTACTACTCCATAGAAGACAGGTTTGTGAATAAGTACTAGATAGGAACCTAGGAGACGCTATTGCAGACATCACTTTATATAATACACTTCAGACTCAACCTTCAGGCAGTCTAGTTTCTTTGCTCTCATTATTCCTACAGGAAGACTGTTTAGAAAGTAGATTATTTTAATAGCTAGGAACCTTTTCAAATATAAATTCTCAGTATATATTGGAAGATGGGACAGGCCACACATGATGACTACAGAGACATTGTGAGGCTATGCAGGGACAAGATTAGAAAGTCCAAAGCCCAGCTAGAAGTTAATCTAGTTTATGTGGTTAAAGACAACAAGAAATCTTTTTACAAATATGTTAATAGTAAAAGAAGGAATAGGGAGAGCCTCCCCTCTCTACTAGATGCAGGAGGAAATGTAGTGACTGAGGAGGCAGAAAAGGCAGAAGTGCTTAACGCCTTCTTTGCTCCAGACTTTAGTAATAGGAGCAGTTCTACTTTGAGAATCCAGCCCTCTGCGCTTGAAGACCAAGACTGTGAGCAGAGTAATTCCCCTGCAATCCAGGAAGAGGTGGTTGCTGACCTGCTACACCACATAGATGTTCACAAGTCTATGGGACCAGATGGACTCCATCCAAAAATCCTGAGAGAGCTGGCGGAGGTGCTCACCAAGCCATTTTCCATTATTTTTCAGCACTCCTGGCTGACTGGAAGCTAGACAACGTGACACCCATCTACAAGAAGGGGTGGAAGGAGGATCTGGGAAACTACAGGCCTGTCAGTTTGACTTTGGTGCCAGGAAAGTTCATGGAGCAGATAATCCTGAGTATCATCATGCAACATGTGTGATGATCAGGCCCAGTCAACATGGCTTTATGAAGGGCAGGTCCTGTTTGACTAACTTGATCTCCTTCTACAACATGGTCACCAGATTACTGGATGAGGGGAAGGCTGTGAACATCTATCTGGACTTTAGTAAGACCTTTGACACTGTATTCCACACCATTCTTCTAGAGAAACTGCTTGTGGCGTGGATGGGCATACTCTTTGCTGGGTGAAAAACTGGCTAGAAGACCAGAACCAGAGAGTAGTAGTTAATGAAGTTCATTACAGCTGGTGGCTGGTCACAAGTGATGTTCGCCGGGGCTCTGTACTGGGACCGGTCTTGTTCTACATCTTTATTGATGACCTGGATGAGAGGATTGAGTGTACCCTTAGTAAGTTTGCAGATGACACTAAACTGGGTGGA
>WTSP01020847.1:1932-16547 GCA_025331215.1 Actenoides lindsayi | reverse complement strand
ACCCACCCTTCAGATATTTGTAAACATTAATAAGATCTCCTCTCAGTCTTCTCTTTTCCAGGCTAAACAGCCCCAGGTCTCCCAGCCTTTCCTCATAAGAGAGATGTTCCAGTCCCTTTATCATCTTTGTAGCTCTCTGTTGGTCTCTCTCTAGTATTCCCCTGTCCCTCTTGAACTGGGAAGAACAGAATTGGACACAGTACTCCAAATGTGGTCTCACTAGTGCAGACTAGAGGGGGAGGAGAACTTCCCTTGACCTACTGGCCACACTCTTCCTTATGGATCCCAGGATATCATTGGCCTTCCTGACCACAAGGGTACACTGCTGTCCCATGGATAACTTATTGTCCACCAGGATGCCAAGGTCCCTCTCCATGGGGCTGCTTTCCAGCAGATCAGTCCCTAACCTGTACCAGTACATGGTGTTGTTCCACCCCAGGTGTAGGACTCTACACTTATCCTTGTTGAACTTCATTAGGTTTGCTTTGCATATCTGTTCAGTCTGTCCAGATCTCGCTGGATGGCAGCACAGCCTTATGGTGTATCGGCAACTCCTCCCAGTTTCTTATCATCAGCAAACTTGCTGAGGTTACACTCTATCCCTTCATCCAGGTCATTGACGAAGATGTTGAATAAGACTGGACCCAGAACTGATCCCTGGGGAACACCACTACTTACAGGTTGCTAGCTGGACTCTGCACCACTGATCACAACCCTCTGAGCAATATTGTTCAACCAGTTCTCAACCCATCTTACTGTCCCCTCTTCTAACCCACACTTCCTAGCTCACCTATGAGGATGTTATGGGAGACAGTACCAAAAACATTGCTGAAGTCAAGGCAGACAGCATCTACTGCTCTCCCTGCATCTACCCATTCAGTCACACCATCGTAGAATTCTGGCTACCAGATTAGTTAGACATGACTTCCCTTTAGTAAGTCCATGTTGGCTACTGTTGATAACCTTCTTTTCTTCCATGTGCTGAGATGTGGTCTCTTGAATGAGATGCTCCACTATCTTTGCAGGGATGACTGGTCTGTAATTACCAGGGTCTTCCTTCTTGTCCTTTTTGAAGACTGAAGTGACATTGGCTTTTCTCCAGTGCTCAGGCACCTCACCTGTTCTCCATGATCTTTCAAAAATGATGGAGAGTGGTAGAGGAACAACATCAGCCAGCTCCCTCAGCACTCGTGGGCAAAGCCCATCAGAGCCCACGGATTTGTGAGTGTTCAGTTTACCCACATGATTTCTAACCCAATCCTCATCTACCAGTGGAGAGACTTCCTCCTTCCAGGATTTCATTCTTACTTCCAGGGTCATGGATTGCTGAGGACTGTTCTTAACAGTGAAGACTGAAGCAAAGAAGGCATTCAGTAACTCCGCCTTCTCTGCATCCTCTGTCACCAGGTTTCCCACATCATTCAGCACTGGACCCACATTTTCCCTATTCTTCCTTTTACCATTGATGTATTTGAAGAAGTCCTTCTTGTTCTCCTTTACTTCCTTTGCCAGAGTTAATTCCAAGAGGGCCTTTGCCTTCCTTGTTGCATCCCTACATACCCTGACAGCATTCCTATAATTCTTTCAAGAGACCAGTCCCTCTTTTCACATGCTATGAACTTTATTCTTCCACTTCAGTTTTTTCAGGAGCTACTTGCTCATCCATGCTGGTCTCCTGCTTCCTCTACTTGATTTTTTACTCAAAGGAATGCACCTGTCTTGAGCTTGAAGAAAATAATTTTTGAATATCAACCAGCTTTCTTGGGCTCCCTTACTTGCTAGAGCCTTAGTCCAAGGGATTTCTCTAAGTAGGTCTTTTAAGAGGACAAAGTTAGCCCTCCTGAAGTCCAGGGTTGCAATCTTACTTATTGCCTTGTTTCTTCCTTGTATGAAACTCTACCATGTTGTGCTCACTACTGGGAAGGCTGCCCCCAACCTTCACATCCCTGACCAGACCTTCTTTGTTCATTAATACAAGGTCCAGCAACACTCCTTTCCTCATTGGCACTTCCAACATCTGCGTCAGAAAGTTATCATTGATGCATTGCAAGAGCCTTCTGGACTGAGTAAGCCTTGCTGTGTAGCCTTTCCAACATATATCAGGGTGGTTGAAGTCACCTATCACCAGGACATGTGATCTTGAGGCTACTTCCAGCTGCCTGTAAAAGGTCTCATCAACATCCTCTTCCTGGTTTGGGGGTCTGTAGTAGACATCCACAACAGTTTCACCTATATTTGCATGCTTTTTAATTCTCACCAATAAGCTTTCAGCATATTCTTCATCCTCCCTGGGAAGACCTTAATGGATTTCAGTTGCTCATGCACATAAAGAGCAACTCCACCACCTTGCCTTGCTGGTCTATCTTTCCTAAAAAGTGCATAACCGCCCATGACAACATTCCAGTCATGTGAGCTATCCCACTATGTCTCAGTAATTGCAATGAGATCATAGCCCTGTGACCGAACATAGACCTCCAGTTTCTCCTGTTTATTCCCCATGATGCGTACATTGGTGTATAAGCATTTCAGAGAGAGAGATGTGAGTGTATAGTTTTTACCCTTGGGGGCTGTAAGACCTTCTGTTTCTCCAAAATGTCAGCACGCTGTCCCACAAGTTTTTATTTACTTTATTTATGCTGTTTTCCTTCGGAGACAAGGGAACTGTAGCTGTAGCTGGCTTTATTACAGAAGAACAAAGCTCAGATGTGATTTCAGTAAAGCTTAGCAGTGTAGTCTTTCCACTTTTTACTAAGTTGTTTATTCCTTTCAATATTTAATAATTTGGTTTTGAATTATATATTGAAAACAATTTATAAAGATCCATCAGACAATTAGAAGCTCACACTGGCTACTTCCCTTTGTTTTTGTTTTTCTCATCCTTTCAACATAGGATTTCTTTGTGGATAGCACAAACTAATGTGTCCATACTGAAATTCTCTGATATTCTTTGCAAGCTGTTAATAAGATCTGCAAAGTCTGAGTGTTCTTATCTTTTGTGCCAATAACATTCATTTAAAAGTCAGTAATATTTGCTCTTAATTATTACAAGTATAGAAATTCTTTTTTATAAGCTAGTTTTGGAAGGGAGGAATATAGCTACACTGCAATGGTCATATGATCAAATGGAATAGTGAGGGAGGAAAGAAGTTACTAAGAATTAGTCATAGGAAAGAGAAACAGGAATCTGGGACAAAAAAAAAAAAAGAAAAAAAAAAAAAAGAGACTAGACCCTGACATCAAAATTAAGTAGTAAATGAAACACACGGAAATGGAAAGATCCATGGTGCAGCCCAAAAAGCCAGCTGTATCCTGGGCTGAATCAAAAGAACCATGGCTAGCAGGTTGAGGGTGGTGATTCTGACACTCTACTCTGCTCTTGTGAGTGCTTACCTGGAGTATTGTGTCCAGCTCTGGATCCCCCAACATGAGAAGGACATGGACCTGTCGGAATGGGTCCGGACGAAGGCCACAAAGATTATAAGAGGACTGGAACACCTCTCCTATGAATGCAGGCTGAGACAGTTGGGATTGTTCAACCTGGAGAAGAGAGGGTGGCAGGGAGACCTTATAGCAGCCTTCCAATATCTGAAGGGGGCCTACAAGAAAGCTGGGGAGGAACTTTTTGCAATGGATTATAGTGATAGGATGAGGGACAACAGCTTCAAACTGGAAGTGGGTAGATTTTGATTAGAAATTAGGAAGAAGTTTTCCTTATGAGGATAGTGAGACACTGGAAGAGATTGCCCAGGGAAGTTGAGGATATCTTCAAGACCAGGTTGTATGGGGCCTTGCTCAACATGGTCTAGTGGGAGACATCCCTGCCCATGGCATGGGGTTGGACCTACATGATCTTTAAGGTCCCTTCCAACCCAAAATATTCTATAATCCTGTGATTCTATGATTCTATCAATGCCATACAATTTAATTTGTTTACTTGTAATGTGGTATTTTTCTGGATACATATAACCTAATATTATGCTTCTATCATTTACTGAAATATTTGTACATTTTTCCCTAAACATATGAGTATATTTTGCCATTTAATGACCTGCATGATGTTTATAAACTGTTTCAAAACAAGATTCACAGCAGGAGTGTTTTTTGCTTGCAATCATCATGTAGTAATACTTATCACAGCTTCTCCATCTCCATGTCAACATGAAGTCAAAGGCAAAACAGAAAAATATCTGTGAAAGCGACTCTGAGCTCTGTTTTTATGTATGTCTGCATGATCCTCATCTGTAAAATGAGGTAACAGTATTGTCTGGGTTCATAAAATGAACATTGATACGTGTAAGACTGTTACCTGCTCAGATGTTGCAGTAACTAGAGCCAGATAGATGCGTAGGCTCTGATTGTATGGGCATGTGTGCTTGTGTAGAGTCAGAGGATGCATGATATATTAGTGACTTTAATGGGATGCACCTGAGTGCATGACTGCCTTTGGACAGCAGCTCTGAACTCCTCATAGTGACAGTTTGATGATAGAATTGAGGCACTATAATACTCCAATGAAGAAACAAGCTGCTTTGGATGATCTCTGTAGATAGTAGAAGAGTTGCAGGGCTTTTTTCCTTTTTTAGGTATTTCCATTTACAATGAAAGTTACTAATGATAATAAAAATATGAGTTTGAGAGTTAAAACGAATTGTAACTTTTCTATCCTTTTTATATCAGCTTATTGCAAATTTGAATTATGAATTCATTAACCACTTAATTTTATGCAATCTTCTAAACATCTGAATGTTGATGCTTGAGGTATGGCCTTTTTTTAAGATATTCATAAAGTTATAGTTCTTCTGCAGAAAGTCCCACTTCTAATGCTAAACAATGTGAAAGTATCATTTCAAAGAACATTTTAGAAATATAGAGGCAAAATGTACACATAAATTTTGCTTACAAAGTGAACTGTTCTTTGGGGGAAAAAAAGCCAGTGCTTTGATAATACTGATGATTTAATGTTTACTGTCTCCTATCCTACTTTTCTACTGCTAAAACTAGTGAGAAAAGAGTTTAACTCATAGCAACCAGTTACATTCTAATCATAGAATCATAGAATCGTAGAATTGTCAGGGTTGGAAGGGACCTTAAAGATCATCTAGTTCCAACACCCCTTGGGCAGGGACATCTCCCACTAGAGCAGGTTGCTCAGAGCCCCATCCAGCCTGGTCTTCAAAACTTCCAAGGATGGGGCTTCCACCACCTCTCTGGGCAACCTGAGTAGGCCTATTTAACCCAGCAACAGATGATAGAACAAGGGGAAATGGATTCAAGCTGCGCCAGGGAAGGTTTCACTTGGATATTAGGGAGAACTTCTTTGTTGAGCAGGTTATCAGGCGTTAGAATGGGTTGCCCAGGGTAGTGGTGGAGTTCCCATCCCTGGAGGTGTTTAAAAGCTGATTAGATGGGGTGCTTGGGGATATGGTTTAAGGGGTAGACTTGGTAGTGTTAGGTTGATGATTGGACTAGATGATCATAGAGGTCTTTTCCAATCTAGACATTTCTATGATTCTATGATTCTACAGTCACACGAAATATACATTCATTTACTCTTGTGCCAATACTATTCTTTAGCTTAAAGGTACCCTTTCTTCCCTTGACCTTCAATCCTCTGATTCATGTGTAGACACCTGTCCTAAGGAATCCAGTCCCACCTACTTAAATATGATGCAGCCTAGAAGCAGCATCCTAAAGTCAGACAGCCCCTGGGATTTATAACTCCCACAGCAGTCAAACAATGAACTCCTGAGCTACATTTCTATCAGCTATACACTTCCAAGTCTGCGTGTGACATCTAGGCATCCACACTGGCAGCTTGTAATTATTCAATACTCACCTGATAAAATCCAGACACTTGTCTCCTCAGTCATTTCCAGCTTATTATCTCTGTATTTATAGATTTCTTTTGTTGTTAGACTGAAGCCCGTGACACAAGTTTCCACATAATGCAGTTAAGGTGATGATTTCTGTTCTATGGTATTGCACTGAGTGCTTTAAACTTCAGCACTTGATCACAGATGGGAGAATTTGCTTCATGGGATTAATAGACACAGTAACAATGACTGGTGTAGTGCACCATCTTCTTCATGAC
The DNA here is from genome assembly GCA_025331215.1 of Actenoides lindsayi. Classification (NCBI taxonomy): domain Eukaryota; kingdom Metazoa; phylum Chordata; class Aves; order Coraciiformes; family Alcedinidae; genus Actenoides; species Actenoides lindsayi. Next base: position 10,456 of record WTSP01020847.1, on the reverse strand, counting down.
TAGAAGTGCACAGATCCAGAGACAGTCTGTACTTGCCAAATGGGAAGAACTCACTCATTTCAATTCAGAGCAAAATGAATGTTTTGCTATCCCAAAGCAGGGAAAATTGTGACTGGGCTACCATGAGCCCAACCCTTGTGAAGTACGATCAGGACAACCTGAATTTTACTTATCTGAATCATGAGTTGAATCAAGAAAGTCAAATCTTAGGAATACTAAACTTTGACAAAGGTAATGTTTCCTTACTCGAGGAACACGAGTCCTCAAGTAAGTCCTCCTTGTATTGAGCACAATACAATTGTGATCCTACAGATATGCCGTACAAAGTGCACAGCATGCTGCAGGTTCAGTCAGCTGGTTCATCCTGCAGCACAGACCTTCTTTTGGCAAGAGTTCTCACCATGGCTGAGCTCAAATAACACATCTTCTTATGTTTAAGACCCACCAAAAGTCCTCAGATGATATTGTGAGGTCTTTCTGCTGGAAAATACTCAAAATCATCCAGGATCATCCCCAGACTGTTCCATTCTCCTGGATAGTGACAAGATGTGAATTTTGTCTTTTAGTAGAGGGAGGCACAAAGAGACAAATTTAATGGTTGAGAGGAAAGTCAGAATACGTGGCATGTAGGGACAATGAAAGAATAAAATTCACATCATTTGCTTGGGAAGCGTGTCTTTTTTCCCCTATTCTCATTCTCAACAGTAGTTGGATCATTTTTATTCATATGTGAGAAAGGAAGCAAACCCAGAAAATTTCATCTAGAAAAGTGAACATTCCTTTTCTAATAATATTTCATGCTGGAGAACTATCTCTCTAACTTAGTGCATACCAATTCTCTAAAGCAAAAAACTCTAAAGGCAGCACACTGAAATCACATAAAATAAATAATAATCTGTGATTTCTTGCCTGAGATTGTTCTCTTACTTTCCCAAACCCAGGCCACAAAAAAAGCAGTGATTTGATTTCTATCTTATACACTGCCTGTTGTTTGTCAGCAGGAAAAATTCAGAGTACTAAAAATGCTTATTGCTTTGAGAGCAATCATAAAAAGTCTGCTTGCCTTCAGATTAGTTATCACTGGGGGTTTATTTTCCTGCACAGACTGTGAGAAATATAGAGGTGAAATTCCATGTTGTTATGTATAAAACAGTCTTTAAAGAAGTGCATGGGGAGTTAGCTGTATTGATATTAATGGGTCTCATGCAGCTAAATCCCTGCTCATTACTTATAAAACATAAAAGATATGAAATTTAGACTCTTGATCATAAAACACAAATTAAATCAACACAGTCTACTTCAGAGAGCAAGATTATAATTCATTTCATTAGAAATAATAAGCCATGCTGGCACTTGGACAGATGTGAAGCCTGCTTGCTAGAACACACATCTTTTTCACAGTAGTTTTTTACCCTTGTATCACCAGCAAAATGACAAGGTCTCCCTGGTACAATGGTTCTCATACCAGTAAGATGATCTTTATTTCCTTCATGGATGGTTGGAAACTTGACATAATCCCAGCCATGATTTCATTGCATCTCCAATGGACCTATGATAATGCATTAAAATAGAAGAAACTCTATTCTGGAATATTTCTCAACCTAAGGAGAGAAAGAGGACCAAGGTCACAAGGGTAATTAAGGAAAATGGAAGAAAAATTATTGGATCAAGGTGATGTATCAACACAGAACTGTTGAGAAAACCCATGTTTTCTAATACTGAACCAGATGACTTGGTTGTTAGACCAGGAGTCAGTAGCTGACAGCACGGTGGCAGCGGATGGCACATGGGCTGAGCCTGACACAGAGACACTATAAAACATAAGCAGTTGCATGTTGAGATGCAGGTGAGAGTCCAAGGCAAGACAACAACCTGTTTGCCAGGGTGGCATGACACTGCTGCCCAGCAGCAGCTTGCTTTTGTGAGGGACAAATCTCATATCTCCAAAATGTTGTCTATTAGCCCACTGAACCTCTGACTTAGAAAAGGAAAATATGTTTTGGCAAGCAGTGCTTGAAAACTTTCCAACCTCTGCACTAGATAATGATGACTATCTCATTTAACTGGAAGTTAACCAACCCGAAAGGCTAGTATGGAGGCTGCAGCTGTGAGGAAATCTTTTGAGAGGACTGTAAGACTGATGGAGCTTTCAGAAACCTTTTTAAGAAAGTCTGTTCACTTTTCTATTCTCCATCCCTGCCTTTTGTGCTTCTTGCAGATGCAGAGGTACAGATGTGATGTCTCAAGCACAGTGCATCTTCCATTACCTTTATTTACTCCACTTCTGAAGTGCCCACCTTTAGGCATCTTTCATCTGCTATTCTTTTATATTCACCTCATTCCTTACCTACGGTATTTCTTACCTGAAGCACTCCATGTAGCCATGTTTCAATATTGTATGTTCTTCATTGTGCATTTTTATTTTTTCTGTTGCCACAGATGCACTTTCACCAGATAAGTGCTTGTTAAGGGCTAACTCATACCCCAGTGCTATAAAACCAAAGTGACAGTATTGGTCACATTACACCTACAATGGATTAAATCCACTGTAAGAAGTTTAATTGCTTTCCTTTTCCACCCTTGACTGCTTATTTGTAAAATGACTGCAAAATGCTGCTCAACAGCTTCATTTAATTTTCCCCTAGTGCCCAGGTGAATGTGGGCTGTGGCCACCTCTAAAAATAGGAAAACCACAGAGGATGAAGATCATTTCCAGAGTAAGGAAGACCATAGATTAAAATGAATGTACTCCTCAATGCAGTTTTGTCTGTTTTCCCTGACACAGTTTTGCATGTTCAATGGCACAACAGTTGTCTTTCTTTCACTACATGTACAAGGAATTTATTTGTATTACACATAAAACGTCTTTTACTTGGCTATAAATAATGGAAAATCTTAATCTGGAAAGAAAGGTCCTTTAAAACCCTACACATAGCAATCTGGAAATGGTTTTTTGAAAGCTTGATACATTACCCTTTTTGCTCACCATGTCTGAAGCAAAAATGGGCAGCTGTAAAAGGGAGCCCTCCTCACTGTCTTGTTCTTTCTTCACCTTCTACTTCCTAGAAGAAATTTAGTATTTGTTCAAAAATTTGTTCCTTATATGTTCCTTATTCCCTCAGATAGACAATATACTATAATGTCTCTTCCTACACAAATATTCCACCCCCCCGCCCAAATTAATAACTGAGCAGCACAGTGATATGCCCCCTTTTACCATGATTTCTTCCCCTCTAACACTGTGGAACAGTCGACACTCTCTCTGCTAGATGCAAGGTGAGCCAGTGAATGGCTGACCCCCGTTTGCTACCTCAGAGATCTGATTGCTAGATCTCAGAGCCTTCCCACATAGCCTGACACAGGGCTATTCACCTGCTGCATGTCAGAAGGTGAACAGGAACAGAAAAGCAGCTCAGAAAGTGATCCCTACTTCCACTTCTTAGCAATGTTTGACAAAAGTGAGAGGTGGGGATGAGAATGAGAAATTGCGTACACAAGGCCAAAAGTTGGTCACTTAACACATTACCATACATCAGATGGACACACTGACGATCAGCTACCTGTAGGTTCAGCTTTTTTCTTTCATTCTAGGGAAATTATTACTTTGTTTTGTATCTATGTGCACACACACATGCACACACACATCTCAGCTGGGCATGGTCCACTGTCTGGGAAACCCACCTTGGGTCAGGCACTGTTGTGATTAACACTAATGCTTACAAAAACCATCACCAGCAAGCAGTCCTGGTACCTGCGTGGGAACCAGAGCAGTCTTCAGCCATGCACTTCCACTCCACATGTCCCTGAGAACAAACTAAATTGTATGAAGTTGTTTAGTCGCAAGTGGAACCTGTTTATGAAGAGCTTAGCAGATTAAATGGCCTCAGAGGACCATCACCCAGTGCCTACATGAACAAAACAAGAGGGACAAATCCAGAGTGGAAAGGACATTTTAACCTGTTCGTTGCTAAGGGACAGGTGTATTCAGCGCACAGGATCGCTGTCTGCAGCTTCTCACCCTACGAGGCAAGTCTGTCAGGACAAAGGGGTTGCCAACATTTTCTTTGGTGCTGTGATCAAACACTGCCTGTTCTGCACTTCTGTAAAGCCTCAGCCTGATGGAGCGAGTGTCAGCTTAGCAGGTTTCATTTCAATGCCACCGGCTGGAGAGATTTGTGAGAGATCCAGCCAGCTGCTGGGTCTGTAAAATACATACCGTACATCTTCAGATGGCATGAAAAAGGTGTTTGTTTGCCATTTCATAACTTTGCTTGATAAATTCCTCAAGTTGTCCTTGGCTTTTATGTCAACAGGATAAAGTAGGCTTTTCTGTCTCAAAACTTTGCCTGTCCAGCAGCCCTATTTCCCAGATACATGTGCCTGCTCCTTCTCTTGAGGATGGTGAACCCCTAGGGAGGATGTGCAGAGATACCTTTGTCGTGCCCATCAAGGTACCTAGGTTAAAGCACTCACCTGCCAAATGCAGGATGGGGTGAGAAACAGGAGAAGGTCTTATTCTCATTAATTGTTTTCTCAGTGGCAGCACAAGGATCAGGGCTTCCAGCTTCCAGACAGATATTTCTCCTCCCCCCTCCACCACACTCTGCTGCAGTAAGGCGAGTGCTTCTGAGAACATGCTGGGGACTGGATCCCAGCTGAAAGTAGCCCTTCAAAAATAGCAATTTTTAAACTGAATCATTTTCCAAATCACAGTCTAAAATTACTTCCTTTCCTGGCAAGCTCCCTGCAGCTCTTCGGTATGCAGGCAAGCACAGATTTGGAGGATGCAAGTTTCTCAGGAGCTGTACCAATCCCATTCTGCAGGTTCCTGCATCCATTCACCTGTGCATCTGTCCATCCATCCCTCCCCTTTGCAGCACCATGAACCTCAACCCCTCTTTGAATACAGGGGCCACCTCCCTCGCCTTAACAGAGAGCTTTTCTTCTTTCCTCCACATTATTGTCAAGACAAATGGTAGGCTGCAGAATACTGTTGCTGCCTAATTGGCCATCCAGTCCTTTCAAAAATTCAGCTGTTCATTTGGAGAACTGAAGGATGATGATCTCTTCTGAAAGGCCTGGCCCTGGTTACGCAGAACAAGGTGACATCCAAAAAAAACCACAAGAAGTTGGCTGGTTTGTTGTCTAATAGTCTACATTAACTCAACAGGTGGTTGTGTATTTAGAAATTATCCTTTGTAGGGTCTTAGAAATATTACAGAGCTGCTTCTCCCTGAGCTGTAGAATGCTGTCTTTCCATTATTAAAAATCTTTTGCATGCCGAGACACTGACTGAGATTTCACTGCACAAAGCAATAATAGAAAACAAATTAGCAAAACTAATGCAGGAAGAACACAGACCACCAGAGTGAAAGGTTTGACCATAAAATGTGAAGTTTCATACAGCCAAAGACTGAGATGAAAATTAGTCATCTGAATAACGAACAAACTGAAGATGCTGCGTGCCTTCAGCTTCCATTGACATTACCACCAAGTGAGAACACATTGATGTTCTCATGATGCTCAGAGCACTATACAGGATCAGGCCTTTTGAAATTGGTTATTCATCACAGTTAAATTGAATGTAATTGTCAGGGCTGAATAGCTAATTAGATTATTCTCTCTCTCAATGAGAACAGTGAAAGTGAGAAAGCATAGTTACATTATCACTGAGCCTCAGGAAAAACAGAAAAAAGGGCCATTGAATAACTATTCATAAATTAGCAGGAAGAATGCAGGAATCTCTTGATTTAAACAGAAATTGGTTTCTGTTTCTCTTAAACCCATGGACATATTCTCTCAGCAAAACCAACTCCTTAGGTAGTATTCCTGTTTCAATACAGCTTGGCATCCCCTAGCAGTTAGACCTAGCAAGACAAAACTTGCACATGGCTCACTCCTACCTCTCACCCTGACTTTGAGTTTTGGAGTACAGAAAAGGTTTCCAAAGGATTCCCAAATTTAACACATCAATTTCTTTGGCTCTGCTCTCACGAAAGCCAGAGAGCTACTGACAGCCAGCTACCTGATAATAGTTTCAGCCCAAGGCTCAAGATGGACCCTCTGCTAGCCAACCCATAAAACGACTTGGTTTTTAACCCAGCTGGCTGCAGTAGGCAACTTGTGGCTTACAGACCAGCTACAAGCCTACCTGTTTTCTCTCTTCCCTCCCCAAAAGGTTGCCCTGATACAGACAGGACACAAGAGAGTATAAATGGCCATTTAGGTCACCGGGGAGGTCTTTTGCTTCAAAATCCACAAAAGTATCCAAGAAGATGAGGGTACACTAGTAATATCTAAGGCTCCACAGAAACACATTCTTTTGCCCTACTACTTTGTAGTCAGTATACTTTTCACTGTCCTGTGATTGTGCAAAGTAATGTACTGGGAAGTGCTCGCCCTCCATGTCAAAGTGTCCAGACTTCTAGCTTAGAGAATAGATACATTACTTATGTTATGCATTATGACTGAAGCCCTTCCTTACAATGCTACTAATGCTCTGATTGCATAGATTACCAACTGCCTTATCCCTTTATTTTAATTAGAATGTAATACCAAAGCAGAGACTGTCCCCTTAATTCCCGTAGGAAGTACAATTGAAGAAGACCATCTCATTGCCTGGGCAGTTTGTTGAGCATCCAGACTAACCATAATGTCTCTCTCATTGAAAAGAAATTTTCATGGCATGCATTACAGATGAAAAAATAAACTGTATTGGGCTGTATAAAGAGCAGTACAAAAACATCTGCATATTAATGCCAGCTGCAGTAACAGTTACAAATCGGTTTGTCTTCAGTCATTGTCAAGATAGAAAATATGACCAGCTGTACATTTCAGGCCAGGGACTGTATGGCATGTTTACATTCAAATTGTGTGAGATACTTCCAGGTAATGACTTGAGATATTTCCATGCCAAAATAATGGTAAATAACTCCTAAACTGTGTACCTGTTTGGTTTTTTTCTCAGCAGATACTTGCTGCAAAGTCAATAGGGACATGTATGAGTGAAACTTGTATTGAAACCAAGAATCCAGCTGTGGAGGTCTTGGTATCCCTGAAGTCAAAAGAAGTGGTCTTGCTAACCTGCTTGTAAGTCACATGGTCAAACCATGGTTGGGAATTTAAGAATTTTACCCACAAAAGTAAAAAAACCAACTCTTCCCTTGAAAGAACTAACAGTAACTTACCTGTTTAAGTTTTAAAAAACCATATTCAACTTTATTCTTTAACAGTGAGATGTGATGTTCAATGTTATGACCTGTTTTTAGACAATAGTTTAATTAAAGCGTCTAATGAATGCATCTCATTTCTTTGCATGAGCTTCACTCTAAACAACTAAGTTAATAATGTAAATGTGACTGTTTGATTATTAAAATAATTGCTTTCCCGAACACTGTCCTCTCAATCAAAATGACTGGCATCACGCATACAATGTGCCCCCGGTGCAGGGGTCCAATTTTAGCACAAAACCCGATTTACAGTTGACCATCAGCTTTTTAAAAAAATACAGGGAAATTGTTTTAAAGATGGTGATATTTTTGCCAAATGCCTGGAGATTTGATTCAATGAATCAAGCAAATTTATAAAAACATCATTCATTTAACCAAACAATTGCCTTTAGGAGTTCTCCCCAAGCAGAGATGCAGCAGCAGCAGCAGCAGAATGCTTCCTTAAACAAACTCTGGTGTCTGGATCAGATTAACCAAAATCATGATCTTCCTTTAAGCCAAAATCCTGTAGCTGCAGAGAATTTGTATCCAGCTAATGGAATTTTTCCAGGAGCTACTTGCTTTGGAAAGGACCATACATTTTCAGCAAGACCTTAATGAAAAAAAAAAGATGGACATTTTTTTTGGTTTTTTTTTTGTCTTAGCTTTATAACCAAAAAAATGGGACTATTTTTGCAAGACGGTGACAAATTTTCGAGACTTGAAGTAAAAAAAATCTTAGTGAAATGAGTTGTCAAAACATTTTGAAAATCTGTCAACAGCTCTAATTCTTAGAAACCATGATTTGGAGATGCTTGAAATATGGTCTTGTCCACGCTGAAGCAGGCAAACCATGTTCCTTGCTGCTTCAGCTCATCTTTTTTCCTTTGTGGAAAGTTACCAGTATGTTTTCATACCTATTATGTGATTCTTCTAGCTAATCAGCATCTCACCAGCATCATCCTTTCCTAGGCCGGACATCTCCAGAAAGGTCACTGCGGACTCCAGGGTCACTTTCTACTCCTTGGAAAAAGACTCAGTCCTATCACCAAAGGAAACAGCCAATTTTTCAGTTTCTATCTATGGCCCAGCCACCACCCAAGAGGGGACAATGCATGACATGGCGAGAATATGAGTTACACAAACTTTTCTTGACATCTTCCCACTAAAAAAATCATTGTCATTTCACAGTAGATTTAATTGCTGAGCACCCCAGAGAACTAGACCCTTATTTTTATATGTTTTCAGCAGAAGGAAAATAAAGGAAAAAAAAAAGAAAAAAGAAAAAAGAAAAAGAAAAAGAAAAAGAAAAAGAA
>WTSP01020845.1:34486-46376 GCA_025331215.1 Actenoides lindsayi | reverse complement strand
AGAGGTTGTGGAGTCTCCTTCTCTGGAGACTTTCCAGCCCCCCCTGGCTCTGTTCCTGTGTGGGCTGCCCTGGGTGATCCTGATGGGGCAGGGGGGTTGGACTCGATGATCTCCAGAGGTCCCTTCCAACCCCACCGTTCTGTGAGTCTGTGATTCAAGTGCATCCTCCACCCTCTCCCCCTTCTCCTGAGGAAAGGGGAGGTCCTGCGGGAGACGCAGCCAAGGGGCAGTTAGCCCACAGCAGCGGCTGTCAGCTGTAGCCGAAGGCAGTAGGGACAAACGGACACACCGCAGCAGAGCCGATCCTGTCGGCCCAGTGCCAGCTCGGCTGGCGTCACCCAACCCTCCCGCGCCGCGTCCTGCGGGAAACAGCCGGGGAAGGGGCGACCCCGCCCCGGCCGCGTTCGGGCTCCTAACGCCAGCGGCTTCTGCGGAGCAGGCGGCCATTTCCCGCCTCTTCTCACCTCCCCTCACCCGCTACACCTGCGGCCCCGCGCCGGGGAAGCGAAACCCGCCCGGCCGGCCCGGGAGCTGCGTGGCAGCGGGGACTCCTGGCCGCGGCCAGCGCGGCCAACCGGGGCACGGAGCGGGGCTGAGGACCTGGGGCAGCCATCGGGGCAGGACGGACGGACGGACGGACTGACAGCCCCCGGCGTTTTCACCCACCCCACCCTTGACTGACGGACGACCCCCGCCGTTTGCACCGCCCCCCGCCCCTCCGTCCTTGGCCGAGCCTCAGTGAATCCCCGCCCCGCGTTCTGCCGCTCGGCGGTGGATTGGTAGCGCCTGTGGCGGCTGCGCGGCCGCCCCTCAGCCATGGCGGACGAGGAGCTGGAGGCGCTGCGGCAGCAGCGCCTGGCCGAGCTGCAGGCCAAGCACGGGGTAAGGCGCGGCCCGCCCGTCCCGCCGCCGCACGGGCCGGGGCAAGGCGGGCGGCCCCCGGGGGTGGGGAAGCCGGGAAGGGGAGCGGGGCGGAGGGGGCCGCGCCGTGAGGGGACCTCCGCGCGAGCAGCGGCCCGGCCGGAGGCCGCGAGGAGCGGGAAGCGGCCCGGGCGCTCCCGGCTGGAAGCGTCATCGGCCGCAGCCCCGCTGACCGGCGCGGAGGGGGGGGGGGGGGGGGGGGGCGCGTGAGGAGCTGCCGGGCGCCCGGCCGGGTCCCGTCTGCTGCCGCAGGAGCCGCCATCGCCTCCGGGGCGCGTCGGGCCCGCCCGCCGCCTGGCCAGGGTCAGCCTTCCCGGCCCCCGCCCGCTTCCCGGCCCCCGCGGGTCACCCTCGTCGGCCTCTCCGGGCACCTCTTTGCAGAGCTGAAGGCTGGAAGTCTGTGCTGCTGTTCCTGTGAAGGGGTCCTCGTACCTGTGATCGGCCTCATTGCCTCCCTTTCTGGGGTTTCCCGTTCTGCTTTCGTTCTTTGAAGTGTTACCTATAAAATCAGAGGTGCAGATTCAGCATGAAGTTTGGGTTTTTTTTTTTTGTTTTTTTCTCTTTTGATTTGCTTCTGAATAGGGACTGCTGCTGATATCAGCTGCCTATGGCGGTTCCAAAATGCTATGCTAGTGCGGTGTTTTCTGCTATGTTGATAGATACAGATTGTTACATTGAATTCCATTTGTCCTCAGCTTACTTTAATGGGTTTAAAATGATTTTTTAATCTGTTTTCTGGGCTTTGGGAAACTGCATTATTTGAGATCTAACAGGAAGGTCTTTTACCACCCAAACCCCCAGCTGTCTGTGGATGGCTCCAGCAGCACCGGTCATCACTCTGCTTTGCAACACTGCCGTGTGAGGAAAGCACAGGGTGGCACATTTATTTGCTAGGGCAGCAGATTCTTACTTTCAGGATCTCGCCCGTGGTCAGGCGGGTTTAGCGAGCAGGTCTAGCTTACAGTGACTCTGCTGGAATGTCTAAACTTACTGTCCTGGAATGTCTTTGGATGGTCACATTTACTCTGATCTCGTTCTTTAGGATCCTTCTGGCGATCCATCGCAACAGGAAGCTAAACAGAGGTATAAGTGAGAACTATTGACTTTTGGTCTTGCATCTAACCATTTTGAACCTTGTGCTTTTTTTTTTTTTTTAAATGTTTTGAGGTTTAATTTCTTTGAAGTACTCGCCTGAAACGTTGTTGTTGGAAAAAACACCCGACAAAGAAGCAGAAATGCCAAAGATTGAATCCAAGGATAGCTGTGATTTGATTGATCCCAGTGTGGCTCCCAGGCCGTGGCTGCACTGGCTGGTCTACACCAGAGCTGTCAAGCTGGTGCGGGAGGGCAGCATCTGCTTCTGAACTCAGAAAATTAGGCTTTTCAGAGATGGTAGGGGTCGGTCATAGGATAGATCTTGAAGTCTGGCAGAACTCTTCCCAAACTGGAATTTTGTCCGAGTGGGGAGTCTGGCTCTGTTAGTGCAATGGGAACACGCTTTCCTAGTTGATTTGACTTTTTTGGGACATCTGTTGCAGTTAAAAGATACGAAACAAAATGATTCTTGTCAGAGCTTAATGTGGAAACAGCATTTAGTGTTTGCACTCAGCAGAGAATTGAAAATGGTGTAAAGACTTGAACCCCAAGGTTGTACCGACTGAAACACGGAAACCGAGATTCTAATTTTGCACATAATTACACAAATATTTTACATAATTGAAGATTTATTGAAAAATTCTAAATAAACCCCGAGGTTTGGTTCTGTCTTGCAATTGCACGAGCTGTTCCCCTCCCCTGCCTTTGGTGGAGTCCCCCCCGGGAACCTCTGCGGCGGGTAGTGCGGCTTTTGGCTTGAAGATGCAACGGTGAGGAGGTGTAAGTGGCCAGCTCCCTCCTGATTTCTGGGAAGATGGTGATGGCCATGTAACTTTCTCAGCATATGCTCTAAAAGAAAGGATGTAAAGGCAAGGGAGGGACCTGCAGAAGGCACTACCGCGGACACAAAGCCTTCTGTAGTTTGTGGTTTGTGTGTAGTGTTCTCCGTGTTTGAAATGCCCCTTTGAACGCGTGGTTAATTTTTCATTGCAGGGAAGCAGAGATAAGAAATACTATTTTAGCTCAAGTTCTTGATCAAGCAGCTCGTGCAAGATGTAAGTACCCAAGTAACTTTCTGATAGAAGATTCTTCTCTAGTGCTGCTCCCATCAAGCGTGTACGTGCTCGTGTAGAGGCCAGACTGTTGTTGAGGGGAAGAGGAAAGTATTACAGCTTTGCAGTTGGTGAGAGCAGTGATGGGAGGGGAGGAGTTAACTGACAGCTGAATGATGTTAATCAAAAAGATTTTTGCTTAATAACTGTAGGAAGTGTACTGAGAGTAAACACTAATTTATCTAATTAGGAGCAAATACTTAAAAGTATGAAATAGAGCTGTCTTGTACCTTTATTTTATGCAAATTAAAATGCCCTTTGCAATTTCTTTTCTGACCCTGGCCCAAAGAAGATGGTTTTACAGGGACACTGGTCACTTCTTAGCTGCTAGTTAAATGTTGTCAGTAGTTTTTAAAACAAAATGAACAGCGCCTGTTTTTGTTGCAGTAAGCAATTTAGCACTTGTGAAACCAGACAAAGCAAAAGCAGTAGAGAATTATCTTATACAGATGGCAAGATTTGGACAGCTACCTGGAAAGGTGAGTTTTGTTTTTCTAGTTCTTTCTTGCATCAGTTCATTTCCAAACCTAGTTCGCTATTTAAAAAAATTAATTTTTCTTTAATATCTGTAAATGAAATAACTGAAAAAGGCAATTGAGAGCTTCTAAATGCTGTGATGTGACTCCATCAAACACCTTTCCTGAGAAGGGAAGGCGTGATTCTGTTGTTTGACAGCAAGCTTCTCTCAGTATATGTTTACACACATGGCTTTTATTTCCCTTGCCGAGGTGTCGGAACAAGGTTTGATAGAAATTCTTGAAAAAGTGAGTCAGCAAACAGAAAAGAAAACAACAGTAAAGGTAAGTGTTGCTTCCTGAATGGCATTTGTGTTTGTTATAAAGCAGGGCAGAAACAGTGCATGTGCTGGACCGTTTCAGCTGATGGGAAAACCTCAGTTGGGGTTTACCAGTGAGAAGTGCTGGGATTAAATCTTAGCAGAGTGGTAGATGCTGGGATTAAACCAGAATGGTAACTTCAGTGTCACTAGTACAATGTGCAGGTGGGGGCACTGGGCTGTCAGGGGTGTGGACAGACTGCCCCGTGCCACCAGGCAGGGCCTTGATGGGGCAAACCTTCTGCCCCCCTGTAACGTACCAATTGTCCGGAGCTGGCAAAGCCTGCTCTCTGTGGATTGACTGTGACCCTTCTCTTTTCATGTCGTGTATTTTGTTTTAGTTCAACAGAAGGAAAGTGTTGGATTCTGATGAAGAGGATGATTATTAATGCTACTGTAAGACTGCCTGCCAAACAGAAGGCCTGCAAAAAGGCAACGTGCTGTTCTCAGGCAGAATGCAAGATCTCAAAATGTTTACGCTTTTTTCTTTGTTTTTTTGGTTTTTTTTTTATAAAAAGGCCAACAAAGGAACTTTGTCTTATAAAATCAATCTGAGAAGGGGATTTTATAACTTAAATTTTTGTAGTATGAGAGGCCTCAGCAGCGTGGGATTCCCCACCGCTCCATTAGCATGAACGTTTTGTTGCCCCTTCCTCAGGGTGTAAGCTTTGCTTTCAGCAACTGCACACACTTAACTTGCTGCTACTGGAGATACCAGGAGGTGAGGAGCAGCCCCTCTTTGGGTGTTGAAAGACTTCCCTGCAGGCTCTAATCACAGAGGTGGGAGATTTCCTGAGCCCCTGCAGGAAGCCTATCCAGCAGCTCACTGGCTCTCAAGTCCTTACTGGAAATTTATAAAATAAAGTGAAGGTATCAAAGTAGTGTTTGGATCAGAGGACTTCACCTCGGGCAGGCTGCCTTTTAACAGAATCGTAACCATCACACCACTGAAGCAATCCCCTGTGAAATCAGAATCTGTCTCAGGCAGAGCAAGTTAACTGTGTACTAGAGCACTGTTCAGACACTTGGTATCGTGTGTTCTTACCACTACCTCCATTTTTATCAAATGGCTGGAGTATTTCTTACCTTGAAAAGAAACAACAGTTTGCCTAAACTCCCATCAACTCCTGCATGCATAAAGCCACACAGAACTTGCTCTACCTTTAGTCAAAACTATGGTTATCAAAATAAATCGTATCAATACTGTACCGTGCTGATAAACACTCTACCACCACCCACCCCTTGTCTGACATAATTTAACGGAACGTGTATGATCCCCACTGCAGTGCTTTTTGGAACAGAATAAAATTGTTTCAAGTGAGCACGGGTGGGTGTCTTTTCTGGTGTGAATGTGGTTTAAAAGTACTGAAGCAGTTGTTTTTGTTCGCTTGGACCACGCCTTGTGTAGTCAGGATTCCTTAACTGGAGTAATATTGTGGGTGTACACGACATTTCTTGAGCCTGACCTGGGTGAACAGTTGCAAGCCAAGGTGTGCTGATAGACTGAAGAGTTTTGCTGTTAGTGCTGCAGGTATATCCTAAGCATCCATGCTTCATGTTCCCATCCCGAAGTTCATCAAATTCTACTTCAAAAACTAACAGAAGCTTTATTGCCTTGCTGTTCCAGAATCTCTCTTGTCCAAGTGTAAAGTAATGCTTCCAATTGATTTGAACTGAAAACTTTATGGAGATTAAACTGACTGCAGACAGAGCCTAAGTGTCCCAAAGCTGCCTTCAGCCCTGAAGAGTGCCAGGGGAAGCCTCCAGGGTGCCCCCTCCAAACCCTATTCCAATTTGGTCTTTGACTAGTAAGGTGTTTTTTCATTACAAGCATAGTTAAGCATCTCAAAGGAAACTTGCAAACTATTTCATTTACCTAAATAATTTGTTAGTCGTTATCTTGCCATCATCTAGATTATAGTGAAACTGATTGACATTTAAGTGTTTTTCTTCTAATATATATATGTGCTATACATCCAAAATACCTGGAAATCAGTTTTATCCTAAAACACCCAATAAAACAAAAGCAGGGCTTGGTCACTTAAGTAGCCTCAGGTTCCCAAGGACAACTGTTCTGGTACTATAGTAGAATAGACAACTCAGGTTAATTCTAATAAATTTGTACTTTTTCTACAAAACTTGAAAGGAAAAAAATGTACTCTCAAAGGTTTTAAAATACAGATTGTTAAAAAATACAGTAAGCAAGATGCACCAAATCTGCTTTAAAGAAGCAAACTTCTTTTTTGCAAAATTTTTTTTCAGTTGTGGGGGAGTTTTTCAAAGGCAAGCACTAGGTTTAAAATGTAAGAATTAGCCAAGTGCTAGAGTAAAATTAACTCGTACTTATATGACCATTCATATCAAGGCTGACACTTGGAAGTGCTACAGCTGTGGCACTGCTTGCCTAGAATACAATAAAATGCTTTATTCTTAAATTAAGTTGTTTTCCACAAACTCTTCTATTCAGAATTGGTTTTACAGAGAAAAAAGGCGAGTATCTCAATTCAGAGTTCACATCCTCTGATACTTCTAACGCTTCTCGAAGGTATTTAATAAGCTAGCTTAAAACTGCTTCCCAAAGCTATTCAGCCACAGTATGCTTCTCAAAGATGAAGAAGAGAGACTGGACAGTGAACTTCGTGTCCTTGTGCTAACTCACCTTCAGTAGCCAGGGCAGAGTATTCTGTACTCACACTCTGTAGTGTATCACCAGTATTAAAAAGCTAATTAACTGATTCTTGTCATTCATATCATCACGAAGTCTGAAGACAAGACTCAGTCTGTGAAATGCACAGTGTAATGAAAACACAAGCAAAATTCTCAATATGTAGTTTGGAAATCAGATCTATGAAAGTTCACTTGTATTTAGACTTTCCAAGTAGCATCTAGGTTATTTTTCCTACAGATAAGTGACTTACTCTAGGGTCATCCTTATGTCAGAAGAAGAAAAAAAACTAGTTTATGTATCTTTCTTTTTGGTCTTTTGGTTTTTAGTAGCTGAACATCCATCCTATTTTTCTTTTTTTTCCAGTGGTGATGTAGAGCTAAAAGGAAATGATCTGAAAACACTGCCTTTCACTAACAGTTCTATGTTACACATCTCTGTGCCCTAAATTCAAACCACCCAACCTAGTAATAGTAACCCATGAGTGTAGGAGGGAAGAAGGGCAGACTGAAGTCGAGATGAAATTCCCATTTCCCCATAGGCACAAGGTGGTGTCTTCAAACCCCTACAACAACTAAAGCAGGAAATCTGCATAGAAGACTTGATGCTTTGCAAAAAAGCCCTCAGAAAAGAGCATTTTCAAGAGGTCTTTTACTAGTTTTTTCTTTCCGTCATTTGGCACAAATCCAAGGCACATTAGAAAATCATACGAACTCATAAATTAGAAAAATAAACAGGACCCTCATCTCCCAATGTCCATATTGTGCACTTATTGCACATTTCACCTCTTTGATTTAAAAGTTGCTTGGAAAAAAATCAGCACGTCTTCCAGCTTTGTCCTTTGCCAGGCAGTTTGCTAATACCGCAGGTAAAAGAAATAGAATTTTTCATACAAAGAGGTTATGAAATAAAACACAAGCTGGATGTGATGAGCCAAGAATAAAAACATACTGGGCTTAGAAACCTGGCCTATGCTATTTACACCTCCTGCCATACCTGAAACTGAAGTTCAGATGTAAGCAGCCATCTCACAGTTACTGGCAAAGAGTTCCTTTCAGTGCTTCAGCGATCACCTCTGGCAACGGGTTCAGATTTGGCTTATTCCAACAAATGCTCAGTCGTGTGAGAAGTACCTTCCATAACTGGAAATTCACCTTTTTCAAGAGCAGCTCAGAGCAGGTTCCCAGGCAGTTTTGTCTGCAGATGTTGGTTCAGTATCATGAGTATCTGTGCGTTTTTGCAGGACGTTAGGCAGAGTCCAAACTTTAGCTCTGTCAAGGGGTCTCTATTTTTTCCCCCAGTATCTTGGCTCCTGTAAGAAACTCGACCTTGCAGATGCAGCGTAGGGAAGGATTGCAGAGAAATGAGCAAGGATTACATCCCTTTGCATTGACAGCGGGTGTAAGTTTGCGATGCTCTGTCACTGTTGTTTTCCCAGCTGCAGAAATACACGCTGTAAGGGTTTGTGACATTACAATAAAAATAGAGACATTTTGATTACCTCTGTTAATAAATACCTTGTTATCCAATAGCTCTTTAGGTATATAAATATATATATTTCTATAGACACTCACCCAGTGTAGTGATAAAAACTGAAAACGCAAAAATCATTCAAAGACTCTTAAAAACGAAGCAGGTGGCTGAAAAATACACTACAGGCTTCCATTTGGTTTGCTGCTATATACACATTTTCACTAAGTGCTGAGTAGAACAGGAAAGTAAATTTGCTCTCTGCCATTTCAGTGCCTCCCTGTTTGCAGAGATCAGTAACGGTCCGGCTGGGCAGTTATCTCCAACATAAAGAGGGGATTCAGCCTCTGCTCAAGAGTCATCTTCTGTTCTGAAGGCAGGCTTGCACGTTCCCTCAAGTGTCTGGTACACAATGATGGGTTACTGAAGTTCACTCCCCCTAGCTCGTCAGGTTCTCACAGGAAATTTGTGCTTCCTTGTCAGTATTTTGAAAGCAGGTCCTCGCAGCAGTCTCCGGGTTGCGAAACACTTGGATTGCTGGGGCTGGATAAAGCGTCCTCGCCCACGTTCTCCGCTGGAAGCGCCACGTTAACTGTGTGTCGTCGCTGCATTAACTTACTCCGGTGAGGAACTTCTATCGCCTCATCGTGTTTCAGGAACTCACTGCTGCATCCTGTGCCAATAATCTCAACTGTCCCCTGGTCCAGTGTTGCAACCGATTTTAGCTTGGATTTATCAAAGCTCTTAATAGCTAACTGCCGGGAGAGAAAAACGGGTAAGGCAAAAGCATCAGCACAGAGAAGTGAAACAAACACAGCGTTTCGTGAATGCAGTTATCACGTTACTTTCATGACATTCTTTACACTGAGCACACAGCCGGGGATTCCAAGGAACATACTTAGTAGCACCGTAATTACATGCAGTCTACAGATGAGAAACCAAGGGGTCAGCCTGCCCCAGGCTCCACACACATCAGCATCAGAACTGAGAAGGCAGTGAAGGTGTTCCAAAATTCATCTGCACTATCCTCATACCATCCCAACTTTTCTCAACACCTTCTGTAATGCACAGGTCTCGAGGTCCTTGAAATTAACAGCCATGCAATTTTAATCTGCTGAAAAATTTCCCTCCTGTAAACAGCATCTCTCCTTGGCTACGGCTCTGAGAAGCTGTGGAGTTTTTCAAGCTAGGTAAGACACAGCAAACACGACTGAGATGAAGTCTGCAGTAAGAGGTTTAACAGTAAGATATTTAAGAAGTGTTACAGAAGCACCACTCAAGTTTGAACGGTGATGAAATACCAGCAACTGGGTCAGAACCTTTGGGATTCATCAACTAGCACTAGTACAGAAACTTTCCCATTACAGGTATCTACGTTAACAGACAAATACATTTGTATATTATACAACTATTTCAAGCAAGCATTTCCACTTACCTGATGCAGTAACTGATAGTCAAAATTAGGGACACTTTTATCTCTTGTTATTGTTCTCCGTAAATGTTTCGCTCTAAAAAAAAAAATATTTTAAGCAAACCAAATTTAACAGAAAGTCTCCAGCAGAGAAAAGCCAGGAGGTGGCATGATCTCCACACGGCAAGGCTACTGGCTGACACCACAAGAAGACAGCCTGCTACTCCTAGCACAGAACAAACAGGAGCCTGTAAAAAAGATCACAGGCAAAACCCAACCAGGGAGCGAAGCAGCCTGGCTCTGAGATTCTCACTTGGTGACACCCCGAGTACTGGTGCAAAACCACCACGTTTGTGAGAACTTCGTGGGCCAGCTGTCCCCTCCTGCTGCATGGCATGCCACCGAGCACGGCACGCCTGGGACACGGGTCTGCTGAAGGGAACCTGCACAGCTCCCAGGAGAAACGGCTGCTGGCAGATCACTCACGGGTCATGTCTAACTTGGACCCCACCTCGGGGCTCTGTTAACAGTTGCATTTCTCATTTGCTTCTGGGAAACAATCAGAACACTTCTGAGGAAGCTTCTGTGCTTACTTGTTAAATCTGTTAATTGATTGGACCAGTTGAAGTTGTCTGCTTAGGGGATCATCGGCTTTCTCACACGGCTTAGAATTCACTAGGGGTTTAAAAGAATAGACAGCTAAAATTACAACTGAGTCACACTGAAGAATTAAGAAAAAAACCAAATCAAAACACAGTTCTGAATGGAAAGTGGTACCTACTGATGTTAGAATTGGAATTTCACAGTAAAGCTAGAACAGTGATAACTTGAACCAAGAGTCACCATTCATCTGTGGAAATTTTGAAGCATTTTAAGTAACAGGAGTAAGTATTCTTCAGGAGATGAGCACGACTGGCCAAGCTCCTGGAGAGACCATGTATTTCTGGACTTTTAGGCCCTTAATTCCAATTAAAAAAAGCTGAATTAACACCCAGGTACTACACCACCTCTTCATTAATATTCCTTACTCATGTCACACAACACAGCAAGTTCCACCTCAACATGAGGAGAAACTTCTTCCCTGTGAGAGTGCCAGAGCCTGGCCCAGGCTGCCCAGGGAGGTTGTGGAGTCTCCTTCTCTGGAGACTTTCCAGCCCCCCTGGCTCTGTTCCTGTGTGGGCTGCCCTGGGTGACCCTGCCCTGGCAGGGGGGTTGGACTCGATCTCCAGAGGTCCCTTCCAACCCCCACCATTCTATGATTCTATGTCTTCTATTGTTCTTTTAGAACTGTTCTCATAACATTAGCGAGAAGGACATCAATCTTGTCACAGCACACTGTGGTTAATGTTGGTTCTGCATCAGCAAAACATTCACAGTCCTTCCTAGGGGAGCATGCAAGAGGGACCTGGACAAGCTGAACTACAATTCCAGGGTGCTGAAATGGGCTCTCCTGCTCCTCATCCTTCCCAATCTCTGCTCGTGAAGCCGCTGTCATCTTTCCATAGTAGTAAATACACAAAATAGTTGACTGTTCTTTAATTACATGTAAATTAATTTGATAAAATACTTGATATAGTCACAGATGACTTCCTAAATCCCTTTTTCCTCACAGCAGTACAAATACGACACGTACCTTTTTTCCTTATCTTGATAGTAGCGTGCTGCTTACACTCCTTTTCCCTCTCTGCTGATGGAGGTACACAGCTTGGTGCTGCTTCCAGCAACTTAATTATATTTGAATTCTTAAAAGTTTCCATTTTCACCATTAGTAAAGACAAAGAAAACCATCAGTACAATTTAGGATTCCAGTTTAAGCAGAGTGTGTTAATCAACCGCTGCCCGAATGGACGTGACACGCGCACAAACGGCAAATGGCACAAATGGCAAACTTGAACTGGTATCATTTTGAGCAGGGGCAAAACCAGTGTTCCACCACTTGCACTGTACCAGAGGGTGATTCTGCTCTCCTGACCTGCTGTTTTAAACTGGGTTCTTTATGGGAAAGAAATTTCAGTCTAGATGACAATGCACATACTGCAATCCACTCGGCACAGAGCTTTGTGGTCGTTACGTCTCAGATGCTACTGAAGCACATAATAAAGACAAGGATCCTGCACCAAAGCATTTAAAGAGTGGAATAATTCTTGTAATTTAATATTACACACTATGTTATAGCTATTAATATTATATAAAATATATATTAATAAAGGGGAAGATCAGAGTTATCGATGACAAGATAAATGGTATCAAAAGGCACAAAAGGCAAAAGATGAAGGGGGGGTGTCAAATGGAAGGGGGGGGGGTCAAAAGGAAGGGGGGGGGGGCGAAGAGGAGGGGGGGGGGGGCGAATCAGGGGGAGGGAGGCGTGCACGTGAGGGGGG
>WTSP01020845.1:0-34390 GCA_025331215.1 Actenoides lindsayi | reverse complement strand
TCCCTGCCCATGGCAGGGGGGTTGGAACCGGATGATCTTTAAGGTCCCTTCCAACCCTGACAATTCTATGATTCTATACAGTTTAAAAGATACTAACACACAAGTCACAAGAAAACCCCACAAAAAGCCCTACATGGTAGAATTGTAAGAAAAAAACCCACGTAACACCTGCCACAAAAAAGTTCCATAAAACCAGCTAGCTCTACAATAGTCAAGTAATAGTTATCTAATTAAAAAAATGAAGGGAAGGGATTGGAAAGAGTGAAATTACAAATACTCTTTTTTTTCCCCTTGAGCAGTTTTGACAGAGAAATGCTGATCCTGAGCACTGGGTGAAGAGAGCCATCACAGTCAGGAATGCTGTTCTGAGCTTTCTGTTTCCAAGGGTCTCACCTGTAACAGCAAGGCAGCAGTCTCATACTGACCACTCAAGCACGCATACATTAAAGGAGTATTTCCATAGATATCCTTTTTATTGTGCTTAGCATTGTAATCCATCAGACACTTCACCACCTGTTGAAAGAAGGAACAACTTGAAGATACCAGCTAACCACAGTCACGCAGTGAAAGCCTGTTAAATGTGGGGGTTTTCCTTAATAAAAAATAGAATAAGAGAGAGATGGACAAAAAAAGGATGGAGAAAAATCTCATCTTTGCCAAGCAGATGATAACCACAGGCATCTCTTCCAATCATGCTGATTTTCATATTTTACCACATGCTTCTAAAGAAAACCAAGTTACTAACAACTTAAAGGCCAGAAAATAAAACTCGAGGTTATGTGAAAAACAGAGAATCAGTAACTTAACCAAACACCAGGAAGAAACCACCACACAGCACCAGTATTCTCTCACCCTTTCTGAACTACTCACAAGGCATGGAAGTTCTTTATGTTGTGAAGATCCCCTGAACCAACCTTCAGGAACCTACAAGTTTGAGTTGTATTCTCATTTCATACCCTCATAGATCATTCTCATTTTATATCCTCATATATTCTCCTATCCTCTTGGTTCCCTAGTGCTTTGTCTCCCCATCACCTTCACAGTTCTCTCCACGTTCCCCCTCTTGCAATCCTCAGCTCCTTATTCTTAAAGCCCTAGTTTTCCCCTTTGCCTGTCTGCACCTGCCTTTTCAGGACTTATTCCCCCCTCCCTCTCATTTCCTCTCCCTTCTGTATCAATACCCTCCTCTCACTAGCTCATGCTTCTCCTTCCCTGCTTCCCCTGATGGCAGATTCAGCTTCACAAGGGATTTTTCAAGCGTTTGATGGACGACAGCAGCTATTCACAACATTCAGTAAACCATTACTTTAGGTCACTTAGAGAGGAAAGGTGCTGACTGAAAAGGTTTCAGCTGAAAGGTTCCCCCTTTCGTTTGGTGATTTTGGACACTGAAATGAAAAAGAGTCACCAATTTTCACTGTAACTTGTTGATGTTTTGCAGATCATTTCACAAACCAGGTTTTTCTTAGTGGTTAAGTGCTAAAGAGCTTGCATTTAAGAGGCTCAGTTACCTGGAAGTGACCTTTCTGGCAGGCTAGATGAAGAGGAACCGCTTGGTTTGCATTCCTGGCACTGATACTGGCTCCGTGTTTCAACAAGAGCGACACAAGCTCAGAGTGTCCGTGCAGTGCAGCCATATGCAACGGTGTAAAACCATCTTGGCTTGAAACGTTCACTCCAAGTCCATTAGCAGAGATTCTGGCAAATTTCTGTTGAGGAAAATGCACAAAGAAAACGCCATTGTTAATCGGGCTACTCTGGGTTGACCAAAAAGCAGCCAAATACCTGGCTATGGACCTACAAACCAGGCAGATGGACATTAAACCAGAGCATCTTGGTAGTGTTTTTCAACAGAACAGTGACTTTTATTGTTCTCTTTCCTTCCTTCATACAGAGAAATTCCAGGCAAAGTAGTCACGCCACTCACAAGAGGCTGAAGCAGCACAGGTTGAGCCAGAAGTAAACCTCAGGGGTTTTACCCAGCTGCTGGGATGCTCCTACAGATGGACAAGGAGGTATTAACAATGAGTTCCTGTCAGTGATACCCACATCTGTGCTCCTGGAGACAGACGTTACACCCTTATTTTTCTGTGACATGAAGCTTGAGGTAATAAGGGTGAAAAATGAAATTAATTTTATGAATGTGGATGTAACACTGGCCCAAAGAACAGACTCCCACAGGGAGCCAAGATAAGAAACTACCCAGAAAGCAGCTTGCACAGCAGCACAGAACATCCTCTCTCGTTCACTTGATGGTCTCAGGCTCTGGCACCTTTAGGACACGATCCCTGTACTGAGGGTACCTGGGCACACGTTACCAGGGCATAAAGCACGTTGTGAATGTGAAGCATTTAAGGACAACTATAAGCCTAACTTCTAAATCCCTCACTGCTGCCTTAATTAAGCCAGCTTGTATTTTCTTGCTGAAAATTTTATCCTTTGGTTTAGTTTGCCATGACTTATCCCTATATGTCTACCTGCAGACATAAGAATATATTCTCTTCCTGAAAGGCAAGTAATTGGGTTTCTGTTTTGAAGAAGCTGGGATCATTCCTTATTTAGATTAAAAATTTTAAAACTAAAGCCTGATTCTCCTTCACAGTCCCTGATAAAGAAGGGGAAAATAGGTCTCTGCAATTGAAAAGGAAACCTTTGCAATTGTATTTCACCTCTGAAGAGGTTTCAGGCATAGCATGTATGAAAGATGTCATGCAATTAAAAAGACCTTATCAGCATTACATTGATTATAGGATTAGCAGGTATTCCTTGCTAAACTGATTACTAACAGATAAGTAGATACTCTGTGACAGTTAGCAAGGTAAACTATAAAACAGAACCAGGGGAAACTGAGGCTTAGAAAAAGACTTTTCCCATTTATTCAAAGTTGCCCAAACCTTAATGACAGCAGCCCACATATTCTGAAAGTAAACTGCAATTTTTTCCCTTCATTAGATACTGAGTATTTGAACACTGCTCCTGGATCCAGTTTAGTCAAAACCAGAACACTCTGATGACACCAGATGAACCCGGTTAAGACCTGTACATATTTAACTGCTTTTCAGAGGTGTAGTGCAATATGCATGCTGCTTCCCTAGAGTTATGTTACAAGCCCAGACATTGTTCTTTTTACAGAACGAGTATTCCAACCTTTTGTGCTGGCCCACATCTTGAGCACTGGCATAATGGATGGCAGAATTCTGGTTTTGATGTGCTGGCTGTGTCATCCTCATCTTCTAAGTCTTCTTCCACCCATTCCAAGAGATAACGTACCTGGCATGAAAAGCAACTCCTGCTTTATATAGTCCAAAGGTTCCACGTCCTAATAAAGCTGCGTATGTAGACAGGTAAGATTTCACAAACGTAACTATGAGTGTTCTCAGGGAGACTGTACAGCCACCTCCTGGCATCAGCTGCCCACAGGCCAAGGGGAAAAATAAAAAATCAATGTTATTGCTGCCAAAGCGGCTAGAAAGTTCACCAACTATAGGAGATATGCCTTTTTTTTGTTCATTTTACAGTGGATTTGCACGTATCCATTTCACCAGAAGACGCAAAACTAGTTGAGCGGAAGGAATTTCAAGAGTGCTTAATCCAGCATTCCACCTTGAGACAAAGGCTAATTCTTCCTTCATACCACTGACAGAAGTTTGACCCATCTCTTCTCAAATACTTTTTAACTGAAGTTCTGTAACCTGCCAGGTCTGCTCTCATTTTCTCCCACTCTAATAGTAAAGGGTTTCTTTTTTCTTTGCTTGGTTTTTACATCTGAGTATCTTTGTGGAAAGCTGACTAGTTCACCCATCACTAAGCAGCTATGATGTATACCTGACCACCAAATCCAGTCCCTAAGGATGGAAGACTGAAAACTGATGTTAATCACTATCGACTTCTACAGCAGACTTTACTGACTTAAAGCCACGTAAGGGCTTTGTTCAAAGCAATACACAATGGACTAAGACAACTCTTAACAGTCTCCACCAATAATGGAGCTATATTTTTTACTAAATTTTTTTACTAATTCAGCAACCAGCAAACACATAAAAAGTACAGGTTGAGAACTTCCTAACAAAACAAAGCTGCTGCAGAACTCTGAAATATATTTGGGAATAAAGGTTAATCTTTCCAGGTATTCCCTCCACACTCTCTCAAAATATTTCTCTCACTACAGACAGAAAATTTACCTATGTGGGCTAAACTTTATTTCCAAAATGTAGAAGTAGTTGCCATTGAGTCAGCTAATTAAAATAACTGTCATTGATGAAGATCATTATCTCCAATCTAAAGCATACTTGAAGTTTGCAGGTGCTGCAGCCATTACAAACCATGCTTCCTGAACAATCACAGCATTCATTTTCCTGAAGTATTTTTCAGGACTCAGTTTACATTTTCACAAAGCCTGTGACAAGCTAGTTGTAATAAATTCACGTTTCCTACTTGCCAGAAGATGGTAAATAGCACCACTGTATGTACTGCTGCTGCTTGAAATCACTTAAGGGCTGACCTGGAAATAATTACTAAGATTAAGTTACACTGCAAACCAGGGGAATGATATTTGCTTAACACTGAACAGTTCTTTCTTCTCTAGGCTGCTAAATCTATTTGTTTCTATCATCTAGCTGTAATAAAACTTAAGAGAATCACTATTCATGTGGTGTGTGTTCCACGTTCATCAGCGTCTGTACATATCACCCAAACAAGTTTTTCAGAGCATGCCTCCAGCAGAGAAACCCTGCATGGGTTCTCACACGGGTTCATGGCTGTTCTGGCAACTACAGAACAATTCAGAAATGTACAGCCTTATACACCTTCCCATAAGCAAGGCTGTGAAGGATTTCTGTTCTTCAGTTTTTCAGTAGAATGACACTGGAAGCACCTTATTGTTCACATTTTCATAAATAAAGGGCAATGGTAACTAAAAATATGTCAAGACAGGTGGCAGGTATCACAAATTGCAGAACATCAGCTCTGAAACTGGTATTCTTATAGCCACCAGATATTTAGTTGACTTGAGAGTCACACTACAGGAAAGTTGTATGCCCCTGAGATAAACTTCTCTGTACTGACCGGTGTCACCTAAATTTCCCCTCTGGATGAAATATTAATAAAAATGTATCCCAACAAACAAGAGCCTGCTTTTCATTCACTGTACCTGTGCACAATTACCACAGGCAGTAAACACCCAACGAAGAGCAGACAATATTCAAAGCATTACAGAACCTGGTGATGGAGAAATAAAACCCCCCTCATTCATGGATTTAAAACCACTGTATTACTGGAATGTTTCCTAAGTAAAAAAAACAGCCAACAAACCTGCAAACTGTAAATGCCACCGTTCAATTCCCAGAGCTGCTGCACAGCATTGCCACTCAGGCAGCAACCCACGCCTGGGAAAGATCTGATGCATGTCTGTGACACGGGAATAAGCAGCTGGGAAAAATAACACTCCCTATTGGATTTGCTGTCAAAAATAAGACTCACCTGAAAATTCATTTATTTTTCCTCTTTTTTTTTTTTGCTTTGTGCTGCCTGCATATCCAGTCCAATATTGTGACCCCAGTATACAGCTTTCTACAGCTCTGCGATGCACCGTGCTCCCCACCTAACCCTGGCATTTGACACTGCAGCTTCTGAGCAAATCAACTGCTCTTTCCCCACAGTATTTCTTTTCAAAATGCCTGCCCCTTGTTCTTCCCGAGCTCTGTGCATCTCCTAGAGGTGGCCATGCATCCATTTAAACAACAGGCCTTCACAAGGAATTCTTTAATTTAAAGCCATTCCTTTAGTGTGAGAGGTCATGGAAATGTTCAAATAATGGGCCTTAAAGCACTGTAGGTAAAATAATTTGCAGACATGGAGTGAATGTTCTTTGTGGAAAATTAGATGACTTTGATTAATTGTTGGTGAGGGAAGGTATTACCCAAGGTATTCTTCACCTAATATTAGTTACAAATAGCTTCCTGCATTTGCATGAAGTCCACTGGAATTCAGTATGTGACAGCCGTGCGAAGACTCACCATTTCCAGATCTCCATCAGCAACTGCTCTTAGGAGTTTTTCCACCTATGCATGAAAAAAACCATTTATTTCTTTCTTAGTACTGGTACTAAGCTGTACACAGAAAACCCCAATGTCCTTTACTAATCTCCTAAAATCACACTGTAGGATCACTGCTGGCTCATGTCAGATTTGTTTTAAAGGAAAAACCTCCTCAAATACCAAAGCTGGGCAAGGTCCATGGCAGTGGGATGGTCTTTGGCTTGCCCAGTTAAGGCTAAGCAGTACTTACCTACATGGAGGACTTGTAGTCCACACAAAGCCCTGCAAGCTGACAGACATTATTATGCTACTTCAGCAGCAGCTGACCAGGTTTTTCTCTGGTGAACCCAACATTAAAAACCCCTACTCAAGACAGATTTCTACCCTGATGAAACACTAGTCCTGCTTGGACTCCTGCCGAGCTCCTGTGCACGACCAGCAGCACAAAGGACAGCAGGTTTTATTTTGCTATTTGAGAAACAACACTTTCAGATGAAAAAGATGCTTTCCAGTTGTTCACTACACATCTGCAGATTACTGGTTTATTCCTGTGATCAAAACCAAGCATTTACAAATCTAACTCGTTTGTAAGTATGAAATTTGTTCTCTTACTGAAAATCTGAAGAGATCCAAGTGTCAAAGGGTATGCATTAGCAAAAGCCACACCTCTTCAACTCAGAGAGTTATTCCAGGGGATCAGTGATGAAGTGTGTGTATGCTCAGGCCAGCTAATGCCTGAGCACGACTGCTCAGTGTAGATATTCTCCTGGTTATGAACCAGGGGGTGAAAGAGGCAAACAAGGCGGGGGAGAAGAGATGGAAGGTGCTCTGCAGTGCACTGATACCATTCCCCCGATCCCTCCTGTTGCTTGTGAGAGCAGGAGAATGAGATGCACTTGTCTCCATGCTTTTCCTCTGATTCTCTAATTTCACATGAAGGAGTTGAGATCTAGGCTGACAGAAGTGCTAGCAAAAGGGCAGGAAAGTCCACTGGTGCTATCGATAGGAAACTTGTCTGGCCTCTGCAGAGTGCTGAAGAATCATTTAATAAGCTTTGTGAAAGTCTGTTTCAGCACTAGCAAATTATGTGCTAGAACCACCAAGAATGCTGCTGTCTAAACAAAGTTGTTTCAATACTAAGAAATATCTTGGAAGCTGAAGACATGGTGTAGTAACAGCTACAGTTGCTTTTCAATCTTTATCTAGAACGACTGCCTTGCTTGACTGTGTTTGGTAAGCAAACAAGGAAGGAGGAGACTGAAAGGAAGTTGTGTTTCACTGCTCTGATCTCTTTCGTGAGGGTTTTAGCAGCAGAACAGAGCAAAGCTGAAAGCTTTGAGGCTACATTAAATCTCTCCATCCATTTTTATCTCTTTATAGGAAAACGGTTGTTATTTTATTACTACCTTTTTACAAGGTAAAGTTTCTTGAAGTCATGTGCTGGGCACTCAAGGCAGGATTCCTCTTTCCTAACACTGAATGTCTTTGGACGCTCATTAGTTAGCTGTCTAAATCTAAGGCAGTCATTTAAACTCCCTCTCTGGTAAGCACAGCACAGAACACAGTGGTTAAATGACACTCAAGTGCAACTCAGATCCAGCTAAGCATGTCTGAGATTAATTCCTCTCTGGAGGTGCTGATTTCTCACCACTGACTAAGGAGGGTAAATAGATGTCTAAAGAGAAGCCAACTGCCTTTCAGATACCTGAAGTTAGGCGAGCTGATGCCCAGTCTCTCCACAGAGACATCCCTAATGGACTATATATACCAGGGAGATGTCTGCCTCCCACAGATTTCCCCTCATCACACAGGATAATGTCACTGGAGAACGTAAAGGTCTTGATTTCAGAAGCCAGTCTTACCCCATAAAAGGTGCCTAACGGTAACAGCAAGTGACCCACAAGCTCTGGTAACTTCTTTCCAAAAATAACAACTTCCTTACAGCTCTCAAAACCACCTGGGGCCCCAGCAGTGGAGACACACACAGCATCTGTTAGGCAGCTTATAGATAATTTATTGAGAGCACTTAGGGCAAAACGTCTGCTGCACGCGTGTCCCCATCTTTCCAGGTTGCTTTCTCCTCCATAGAACAGAAATACCACCCTTCAAACGTGGAAACAGATTCGCTCTCGTGCTGGTTTTCTGGTGCTGAGCAGAAATCGTGCACAGAGTTGTTAGTTCCAACAGAGGAAGTTCCAAATTGACACGCCTGCCTCTTTTACCCTCTTTTCTAAGTTGTAAACAAGCCACATACAAGACACGCACCGTGACTGGCTCATTTAAGCCAAGAGTTTATTTCACCAGCAGTATTGATTAATAAAGATCTAACTGCATCCCCTTAATCCATGGTCTAAGCCTTGAAGTCTGTAAAACTGACCTTATCAGCTTCCCATCACTTCCAGTGGCATTCCCTTCATGGAGTTCTCTCAGGATTAGGCCCCTGCCTCTTTACATAGTAAGAATAAGAGTGGTGAGCCCATGTGAAACTTGGTAAACAGAAATTAGCTAAAGCTGGATTACAGGAGAAGGTCATTAACCCCCAAAATATAAAGTGTAAGCTGCTTGTAATCTTTTTCCCTGGTTTGAACTGCAGTATTAGCTCTTGGGCGTGATAAATCTGTTTCTTAAAGGAAAAAGAAATCCTCAACCCGTGAACTTTTACGTACATGAGATCTCATTTAGAGTGCTTGACTCTAACAGGGAGAGGCACTCCTGCACTGAGAGTGACTGGTAATGAAGTGTGAAGTAATGGTGTCCAGTCAAGCTTTACATCTTTGTGTTTCTGAAACACTTTCAGAAAACAGAAACTTTTGTCAAGAAAAGAACTCTTTAATAGCAGGAAAAGGAAGAATTTGAATGCAGAGGTGATATGGAGATAAATAAAAATACTAAGGAGGTCAGTTTTGAAAAAAAAAAAAGGAACACAAGGACTGGGAAAAAAAGAAGAGAAGCATCAGGAATGGGTGATGTGAGAGGGGGGATAAATAGAAAGTATGGGTGGCATCCTGCTTGGTGAGGACAGGCAAACTCAGCCAATACACATGTGCAAGATATTGTGTGTATAACGTGCAGTACTTCACACGTTACAAAACTTGATTTCCTATGCCTGTTTTGCAAGCTTGTTTGACATTCTGGTTTGTTAGGTTATTTGCCAGCATGCCTGTACTAGGCTCTTCTCCTGACAGATTTTGTAAGCTAACGATGGCATTTACTTCCCAGACAAGACATCAAGGTCCTTGCGGCACTGCCTGCCATTATAATTGTGTAAACCTCAACAAAGGCTCAAATTATCTAGTTAGCTGCAGTAAATGTCAACAACTAGGCCAAACAGGCTTTTCATTTTCCCCCAGCAATAACCAGCAGAGTAGCTGATAGCACACAAAAATTAGTGTTTAGAGATGATAAGCACCTGAGGATAGCAGGGTGTAATCTTCCGAAGCAGACAGAAGGCTACTCCTGAAGAAGCATCTTAAAGCAGCGTTGCAGAATATCCCTTTTCTAGCATCCTTCACTTTGCTTACTGTCAAAACTTCTACCTCAGTCTTACCTCTTTGTAACTATTCTTGACTTCTTCTTGCCTTGTGTCAGTGGATGCTGATGACAGGCTTGAGACAGACGATCCTCTGCTGAAAGTTTCTGCCGAGAGCTGAGGAGACCTAAGTGGTGACTTGAAGTTGGAAAAAAAAAAAACAACCCCAACAAAGAAACCCAAACAAACAGAAAAAGTTACATACCAGATGAAGCAAGTTAAACACAGGCAAAAGACATTCTAGCAGCTTGCATTGGTGGTTACCTCAGAAGCACTCTGTCCTCTTTCAAACGTTAGATAGTTCAATTCCATCAGTGACAAAATCTGCATAAAAATATTAAGAGGAGCAATGTAACTGCCCTTAAAGAGGTATCTACTGACTGGAACACAAATTAGCAGACAACCTAATTTTAGTAACAGATTATGACTGAGCAGATTAAAAAGTACCCATTTACAAGTTTACGTTCCATATCACAGACTATTCACGCCATTAGATTTAAGAAGTGACCTTTCTTTCTTCAAGTGAAGTGTACATTTTCACTTTAATAGAACCAGACCATAAAATCCTATTAGCAGGTAAGGCATCTATGCTGCCCTGGAATTGCATCAGAAAGAAATCAGGCTGGCAGATAAAGAGGAATACCTTGGAATTTAATGCACACTGCAGGGAGGTCTCTTTCATCCGGTTCTGAATTTCTGGATTTGCCCCATTTTGCAGAAGCACTTCTATGATCCCTTGATAGCCCCAACGAGCAGCTATATGGAGAGGAGTATCTCCCTTTTCATTACCAATGTCTAGTCTACAGGAATGCACATCGTAGTAGACCAAAGCTTTGACGCACTGGAAAGAAAAGGAAAGCTATAAATAAGTGATATCATTGTCTCTCAATTCAGGTTAACGTGGGCAATCTTAAAAAGGGTTTTTTTCATTGCTGCTTAAGTCCATTGCCTTAAGGGCAGGCTTTTATGGTTCAGTGTCATTAAACTGTTAAATAAACCAAATTTGCACAATGCTATCATTAAAGTGAACGCATAATAAAAATTGCTATAAACTACTAAATAAAGTCCTTATTTACAGCATTACTTAGCCTCCAAATATTTCTTCTTTTTTAACTTCTTTAAATCTTTAAGTTTAGCAAAAATTCACATCACAGTTATCAGAATGTCCATTTAGTTTGTTACAAAACAATTACTTACATCCTCCTGACCATAAGTGCAGGCTAAATGAAGTGGTGTGTTTCCATTATTGTCCTGAACATCAGCACTTGCCTTATAGTGCAGTAATAGAAGCTTAAAAGAAAAAATAAAAGTAGGCATTTAAGGAACTAAAAAATTAATGGGCAAGCCATTGTGAATCTGTAGATTCCTGTAGGTTTCTAGCATGACAAAGAACCCTATGAAAAACTAGCTACATCTCTCTTGCTTCACACTCTAACCTCTTAGCACTACAGCACTACCCTGCCCCAAGAACCAAAAAAAAAGCTGCTTCTTACACATTCAAAGTTGTTGTTGCAAAAAAAATAATCATCACCTGCAGCCAACACTGTAATATATATACATAGTACAGGATCATTTATCCTATATTGTAAAAGCCTACCTAAGAGAAGACATCTTAATTTCAACAATGTTAACTGATGAATCTTATACATATGAAAATCAAGTAGACAGTAACTATTGCAATTACACAGTCTCTCCCAAACACAATGTTCCAAAGACTGCAATGGTTCTTCTGTCTGGATCAAGAGCAGAGATGCCAACAGGCACTCTGTTTGTACTAGATATTAGAGATTTGTATTAATAAAATTGATGAAATATCAGGCATACATGGCTGTCAGTTGCTTAGTTATTACAAATGGCTGAAAATCCTGCATTATAGGAAAAAAGAAAGCATCATGCAGACTACAGTGATAAAAGATCATCAATTCTGACAGCATACACAGTTCAGGCAAAAACTTCTCCGAAGACAAATGACAGTAACAGTAGAGCAGCTTAATAACTTAATAAATATATGGCACTTTTTATTTTTAATTAAGCCTTTTGGTGCTTACTGTAACATTTTGATATCCCTTCTGACAGGCAAGGTGAAGTGGAGTTGAACCATGGTAATCTGTGGCACTGACAACAGCTCCTTTGGCTACTAGTAAATCCACTAATGTTGTTTGCCCTTGAAAAATACACAGACATCAAAAGACAGAAGTAAACTTTGCACAAAAACATTGCTACTTTTCAAATTCAAACATGAGCTATAAACCAAGACACCCTGCATTTCTGCATGCTATGTTTCTACGTACTGTATAGTCACTTCCTTGGTATTTGGGGGTTTTTGTTGCAGATTACTGGAAGTCAAAGCTCCATAAAGGAGTCTCCAACTAAAAGCAAGCTATGCTTGTATTTTACAAGTAAGGAAAGAAAAATAAAGCCATGCCACACGATAAAAAAATGAAATTACTTATGAAAAAATGAAGAAAATCAGTACATCATCTAATAACCAGTGGCATAATGAACATCACAAGACAGGAGAGGATACAGATCTGCCATGCACAGCCAGCTGTAGGAGACAGAAAAGATTAATTTCTCAATCTGCCAGTTCTTTAAAACCAGACTGGTTTCTGCTGACACATTTTCACTGTTTCACAGCTGAAGAAAGAACTCCTCTGGTAACCACCAAGGCAAACAGCAGACAAATGAACAACAGCTCAGCCATAAGAAAGTGAGCTGAAAAGAACATACAATGACTTCAGTCTGTGCCGAGATAGCAGTTTCCACAGCAAATAAGCAAAAAACCAATTTAATGCAAAATTCACTCTCCAGTGCGAAGGTGGAAAACATGCAAAAGTAAAGCCAAGGAACACAAGGAGCCGAAAACACTAGTGAAGGAAACCAAGGCTACTCACCACAAATAGCAGCTATGTGAAGTGGTGTATAACCCCGGTCATCTCGGGAAAAAGGAGTGATAATGGAAGGATCATTCAGTTTCCTTGAAAACACAATGGTTTAAAAGCAGCTCAGTTACCTCTGCAGCAGTGTTAAGGAGAAGAGAAAGAGGAAAAAGTGCCAAGGCCAACAACAACAAAAAAGCTTCGGGAACTTTTCTTCCTTTATCCTTTCACAGTGACACGTTATTCTATACGGAGTTTTACATTTTGTTAATAGAAGATGGTGTGGGCTTGTCCAAGGTGTGTCAGTTAGGTTCAAGAGATGAACCATTTCACATCACATTTCCTGCAGGACGTACAGCCTCCATCACAACAGAAAAGTGGCTGGTTCCAATGCAGTCAGGATTCTCCTAGTATTTCTTCTGCTTTTTCACACCCCGTAAATTTACACTCTCTGCTACATCCCGATGTGCTACCGACTTCCCCTAGAACCAAAAGCAGCATGCTTTCTGAAGTAAAACTTAGATGAAGACTTTTACACAGCTTTTTGGGTATTTGTGGAGGTGAAAAGTGCTTACCCAGAAACTAGTTTCTCACATTTGTCACAGTAACAAAGCGGATGACACATTTTCTGTACGGTGTCCTTATCACTGTCACCTTGACTTAGCAAACGCTCCACTTCCTCCTGATTACCTGAAGCAATATGCTACAAAAAGGCAAAAGAAGAGAATGAAGAACCAAGATAAACAGCCTTCTTTTAAGGAAAAAAAAAAAAGAAAAGTAGTTTACTGAAGCCCTAAATGAAAGGAACTGATTATAGAAGATACGTTCAAGCATTAGAAAGCAGAAATGAACAGTGTCACAGCACAAAGCCCCCCTAATGGGCATTCAGTATTAAAAAGAATCTGTTCTTGGCTTCCTTCACTTTCTATAAAAAATTAAAACAATTCCTATTGTTCTCTTTACACTCGGTCACGAAATTGAGCTCCCTCTGTGCAGAAACATTTCTGTAAAATGACTATGTCTCCAGCCCTGAGCTGTGAACACATATAATTAGAAGCTCTGCTCTGTGTCCTTGTAAAGGCAAAATTCTTTTAGAATGACAATGAGATTAAAGGAAGATGAAGGAGCTGTCGGGTGACCAGGGTTAAATTATTTCAGAAAAATCTGGCCATTTCGAGCACTAACAGCTGTGAGACACAACCAGACAGTAACCCCACATCTGGGCATTAAATGGGCCAACCAATACCAACAGCGGTAGCACTTCATCCCCATTTGCTTCCATGGTTCATAGAGGGTGCTGAAATCCCTAAGATTCTATCCACTTGGGAATGTTTTGGCACAGAAAGGCACTAAATTCCAACAGCACTTTTAGCATCTCCTGGAACACATTTTGTAGTCCTAATGTAATGAACACCCTGTTCCATTCCAGCAGAACCACAGAAAGGGAAGGATGTAAATGTGCAGTACGTAAGGACATACATATTCTGCCATAAAAGTCATTAACCTTAAATAAGCAGTCTATAGGAGTAGCAGACATCTGGGATAATAAGTTCATCCTCTGTCTTAAAAGCAGCTTGTCACACAGTCTCTCAGATTCCTGAAAATAAAATACAGAGATTGATTATCCCTATACTCATTTACAGGCAAAAGTCAAGTACCTTTAATGGGGGAATTAACTTTTAAAACTATTCAACACTGTATTTACTACTTATGACTTATCAGATGAAAGCAAAACCTAAATGAGTTTCCCAGTTCAGATTCTGAGCCTTAACAGACCACACATCTGCTGTTCAAGAAGTAAGCAGATGTTCACCAGAACCTTCCTTCACTGAAATTCTCCCTGAACTAACCAAGCATCAATGAAATTATGGCTGCACCAGCTAAGGAAGAACACAGCAAAACAAGGAAAGACTTAAAAATGACATCAAGAGGTGCAATGGAGCTTTCATACAAGGAGAAATTAGGAATCTTCACTCTGGAAAAGATGTGACTGTGGTCTAGTAAAACATAAAATCACGTCAAGTCAAAGAAAACACACAAAGAACTAATATCTGCTATTCCTCAACATGTAAGTACCAGGATGTCTCACAAATCACCATACTTTAGGTCTGGGAAGAAGAGAGAAAAAGTGTTCTTGTATTGTAGAACTCATTGCCACAGGATGTTGCAAAAACCCAAAGTCTAAATGGACTCAAAAAGGCATCAGAGAAATTCCTGTAGGACGTGCCTACTGGTGGCTGTTAAAAAAAAGATGATCCGGATACAGCTCTGACTCAAAGACTCCACTGAACTCTGACAGGAATAACTTGGCTAAGAAATATCTGATAGAGAAAAAAAAAGTTAAAATTTGACAATCTTCTGAAGCCTAATCAGAATTTGTGATATGACTGATCACAGACAGCTTGCTACTTCTACTACGGAGAGTGGACGTCACCACTAGCAAGATGTGCTACAGCTTCAGCACTTTCTTCCACAGTGCATTTCACTACAGCAGTGCTCCCCAAGTGGAATCATCATTTCAGAGAGTCACTTCCAAAAGCAACCCTTACTTAGAGGTGTTATTTATTATATAAACCAAAAAAAAAAAAAAAAAAGAGTCCATCCCAGGTAAAGATGTGTATCTTGGAAAAATGGAGAAGGGTCAGGTATTGGCTGAGGTTTTAAGCAAGTCTGGGCCTTCAAAGACAAAACTCACTTATGCTACCTTTACTAACACTCCTGGAATTAAAAAAAAATAATAAATTGCTTTGAGAGGTAACTCAGGTATTTTAAATCTAATTGTCTAGAAAATACAATCTTTTTATCTAGCATTACTGTTTATACTATAGACCTGAACTACTTGTACCTATGACAGCGTACCTGTACAATGACCTACCCAAGGTGGCTCTCACAGATTCCAGTTGATGAGGAAATTCTCTTCACTCCTCCCTCCCCTCCAAGTACATTATTAGCCTCATTTTGTGGTCAGGTTTTCCTTTCCTAGCTTCCCCCCCTTGCACTTTCTCCATCCCAACTTCACAGCCACTTCCAGCCTTCCCCCTGCAGGAACACAAACTCTGCCCCTTCCATAGGGACTGGCTCTACCTCCTTACTTTACCAAATTAGAGGGTCTTGCTACACCTCATCTGTGCACAGGAACATCACTAAGGTCCAATAATTATTAACAGGAATTCTAATAAGGTTGGCAACTTCCAGAAAATAAAATGGAGTCTTTGATGCTATCAGTTGTGTGCTCCATCTTCTCCTCCCCCCAATCAAAGAGTCTCTCCCCACCTTGCAGACCCTTGGGTGAAGGGATGGGGCAGGTGCCTGCAGTTTTCTTACTGGTGATATGTCCCTTAGCCCCCCAGGTACAGGAGATGCCTGCTGAATTTTCTTTCTGCAGTTAGCTTCACAAGGGCTGGGCCAGCAGCTCTACTCAGCTGCCAGAATCTCCATCTGAAGCCAGCTATAAAATCAGCTGCAGTCACAGGGGGGGCTGTAATGAAGCCCCAGGGCACTGGAATGTTCCTGCTCACTGAAATCCCCCAACCCCCTCCAGCACGCTCTGGGG
Organism: Actenoides lindsayi; assembly: GCA_025331215.1. NCBI lineage: Eukaryota > Metazoa > Chordata > Aves > Coraciiformes > Alcedinidae > Actenoides > Actenoides lindsayi. Next base: position 18,394 of record WTSP01020845.1, on the reverse strand, counting down.
AAGGAAATCACGGAGCAGCACTAGGACAGCTGCTGTTGCTTTAAACAGCAAACTGAGAACAAAGGAAATCTCAACCAGTAAGTTGGTGAAGGAAAAGCAATGCTATCAGAAGTTCCTGCTACATTCCTCCCCCTCCTCACTACCTTTTTTCCATTCCTGTAGCTATTTGTTACCTTCCTCTTCGTTATGCACCTTCTCCCTTACCCTACACTAGAGAAAAGAGTGGTCTGGCTCTTCCTTCCCAGCTGTCCCCCCCTTTCCCTGGCTTCAGGATTCTGCTGTTTCCATCTCCTCTCAGGCTGCTGCCTTCAAGCCCTGCTAACTGCACTGTGGGGAGAAAGGAGTTCTTGTGGCACACCCCCTGTGTGCATCGATTTCTCATCAGGGAGGAGGAGGCTGGCACTCCAGCTCTGGGGCTGGGCCAGCTGAGGGATGGACACAAACACTTACTGCTTGCTCTTGTATTGGTGCAGACCCAAATTAAGCAGAGTGACTGCCTTGATTTAGGCTTCTTAAATATTATATATTATAGGCATTCTTTCAAGACAGATGTCACCCAAGGAGTGCCCCTGCCTGAAATTATAAGCAAGGGCAACTGCAGTATGACAAACTGCTGTCCTTAGCTCTGTGATAAGCAATAGGACCAGGCCTTTAAGAGGAAACAGTCTTTATTCTGGAAATTTAAGCGCAGTATTGCCTGCATTGTTGTGGCAAACAACTCTGGTGTGGTTCCACTCCTCCATCCAGACCCTGAGCATCACTAGTTGTAGACTGATTATTAATGATAGCCAAGTAACTGCAGGAAGCAAAACTGTTTGGCAGGTTGTTTTCCTTGTAAACTATCATTTATTCATTTTTTAAGCATAATTCAATACAGCATTACAGACAAGAAATCCACCAGTCTTTTTACACAAAATGAAGTGCTTTTTTTTTTTTTTTTTTGAGTGTACAAAATAAACCTGTGCATGACAGATTCATGGCAAGAGCCCAGAAAAGAACATAACCAAAAATAACAAAAGGCTAAACTGGTACTTTAAGTGCTTCTTCTTTCAGCCTGTGCCCCAGGTTGTCCCATGCCAAGCCCTGCACACTGAGCCATTATTCTGGCCCCTGCTATTAGATTCCAGGGCTTTGGAGTTGGGCAGACATGTTGAATTCACTCTGGTTCCAAGTTCACTCCTTTTGATTCCACATCAGATCAGGAAAACCTAGTTTTGCAACAGCAGAAAGTTTTACACTAGCAGTGAGACTGGATTCCTTTACCAAGTAAGCTACAAAGTTCTTAAATCATACAAGTTTCTAAAGTCACATCAATGCCATCCTTGATTTGCCTGCAGGGATTTGACCTGAGTGACAGGTCTAGTCTCCCAGTAGGAAATAACTCATGCATTCACAAGCTTCCTGCTAGATTATTGATCCTGGGAGCCAAATCTGACCTTCAAACACCACCTTGTCATAGTCCTGAGCTCCCACTAAACTATTAGCTTGGTGTAACATAGTAACCTCTACTGCAAACACTGAACTTTTAGGGTATGAAGATTTACCAAATAATTCTAAGTGACACTGCAATATCCATTCTGGTAGCAGAGCTTATCTTTTACAGATTATTAAAGAAAATTCTGTTGAAACTATGCCTACTCAGGTACTGCATTGTATTCTATCATGACTGTGAAAGCAAACATGAGATTAAACTTATTGAAAACTCAAGTTGCTGGATATAGTGCTGCCATTTCCTTCTAATCACATGAAGAGGTAGACTTGACATTTAACTACTCAAGGAGTATAGAGTGAACCAGTTCCTACAGGATTAGGACATCGCTGTAGTAACATGCATCACTTCAGCATTTGCTTCAACTCATTTAAGTGCAAAAAAAGAAAGTAACTCTCTCTGTTAGCTGTTTGTATCCTCTGACAGGCTTTACTCCTGCAGTGGTACACTGTCCTACAAACATATCAAACAGACATTTGACAGACTATGAGAGCAGCTTACTGTTGATCTGTCAGAGAGGTTGCCTTGTCGTATGTACTCTATCGCAGCCTCAACTGAGGTTAGACAGTATCCCAGTTCATCCTTCACTGAACTGCAAAGCCTGAAGTTCTTTATGTAGCTCAAGTTGGCCATCCTGAAATAAAAAGAGCCATGAAGCACTAAAAATGACATCAGTATGGCAAACCTTCACGCTGCAACTCATCTTGGACAACCCAGGCAGACCACAGATGTGTACAAAGACTTTCTAGAGCACTGATAGGCAATACTATAGCTGCTCTGAGCTTTGTAGGTGGATCAGAACTTTCAACTACAATGAAGAGTTATTAATTGGCTATAAGGAATATGAAAGACAGGGTAAGAAGAGATTGTTTCTCATCTTTCAAACACAGCAATGTTTCAAGCACTGTAACCACCACTTAAAGTGATAGCCACAAATTAAAGGAAAAATGCTAGTCTCAAATCTGGGATGCACCAACACTGTAATTCAGTGCAGGTATGGTGGAAGGTTTAGATATGTTTTACTGGTAGCAAGGAGAGAGAAACAATAGTTTGTGGCTAGCCTATGCCAGTAAGTATTCAAACCTAGTTTATGTGAAATGTATCAAACATCTAGAAGCTGCACAAAGGCTTCACAGCTCCAAATGGACAAAGAAGGACCAGTCTGTGAATTCTGCATGCCAATGCAGATTTGGTATAGAGATGGCTTCCCATTATAATTTTTTTTTCTAGGCTGGGAATCAAAAAAGTAAAGACACAGCACTTGAATTTCTGATAGGTCCTTAAATTTGGTCACACTTGTAATACATCTTTGCTGTTTGTCCTACTAAAAATAGCTTTCTGCATTACATCAGCCCCACTTAGTTTCAGTAAGTTCTTACTACGTGTTCAGAAACATTTGGCCCTACAGCAGCATTACATACAAGATATGATGAGAGCTCTGAATAGCCAGAGTTACATACCAGTTTGGGATTTCTGTTTTCACAAGTAAATACAGCAAAACAGAGAGAAGATCATCTGCACACATGGTTTCCACGTTAACTAAAACGAGAATTTACATTTGATGGATTTCAACCATGACATGACTAACAAGGCAATATTTATAAATGGAGTTCTGCCTTCTAAGGCAGAGGGCCAACTCTAGTAGCAGAGAATGCATTGGGTAACCAAGGCAGCCCTTCAAATGTTCTCAGTCTCCCTCTAAAACTGCTGCAGGAGCCAAAACCAAATACAGTTAGTACTGTACAGACTGCAATGTTTGGCTAGCATCCTCCTGTTTCTATACACAAAGCATCAGAGCACTAGCTCAAGATTCCTGAAATTCTTGAGGACAAAGCTCCCCTCAAGGTTGATACACTTTTCCATAACCTAAGAGTATTCCTGAAGAACGGAAGAGTTTAAGTAGGGAAAGCATAAATTCACTGTACTACTTCATTTGCTTAGAGGAAATATCTTCTCTCCCTCCAGGCCAAATAAAATAAATGCAGGGCTGAGAGGTCCATGCTTTCCTATCACAGAAGCATTTCTGCAATCCATAGCAGCACTTTGAAGGCAGCATATAGATTTGTTTATCTTCCATCAACACTGCATTTTGCAAAAGATGCATTCTCAAGAGTATTGATTACAAGATTCTCAACAGGCATGGACAAGAATGACCTAGCAGTGATTCTCAGTGCCCAAAATGGACCACCTTCAATCCTTCTGCATGAGAAAGTGTCCTAGCATATGCAAGCTCTCACACGCCCCTGCTGAAACATATATAAGCTAAAGTACCTGACCTCACCTCATGAGAAAAGATGCTGATGTGTCTACTTTGTTTTGAGACCAGCAAGACAGAGTCCAGCCTGTGTTTAATCCACAAGCGCTGGTTATCTACCACAGTGCTTTGTGTGTACTGGTAAAGAAGAGTTTAAAAATAAGTTATTAGCTCAAGAATTACTGACCTCTTTGGCTTGGAGATTGCATAATAATTTGTACCACTTTTCGTAGACAAAGCAGCTTCTGTTGAGGGGAAGTACATTTGTTCAACTGACCCAGTTCTCGCTTCGCACGCGGTATATTAAAACTACAAATTAATTGGAAAGCAATGGTTAGCATGCGGGGGTCCTGTGCAGGATGCCCAAATCCCAACTTTTAACTTATTCAGAGCTGAAAGGAATAATGGTATTCAAGTATTTCCATCTCTATTCCACATACACTTGCATTGCCGTATCCTGTAGATGAAAAGTCTATGGAGGTAACGACCAATGCAAAGAATGCCCTAAAATGACACTTGCAAAGCTTTACTTTTCCATTTCAAAGGAATTTTCAAAAGAAAAACTTGCTGTTGTTTGAAGGAAGACACTTTTTGGCTGGCCCAAGACCTATTTAAGACAGGATCTCAATGACTCTTCAGACTCCACAGCCACCTCTCACCTGAACTCAGGCTTCACCCCCATGTCTTTTTGCTGCAGGTCTTGAAGGCTCCTCGTGATCTTGTTAAAAGCAGCATCCTAATCAACAGAAAGGCAACAGGTTTTTAAAAAGCATTAGGTTACTGTAACTGATCTTTAGCAATCAAACAAACTTACCTCACTTGCCTCAATAGTCCCCACATACTTAAAGACTAGATCATAAATAGCATGGTGGATGTACATCTGTAGAAAAAAACCAGCAGTTTAGGCATGAGAGTTAAAAATAGCTTGCTAATCTTTTTTTTTACTTCATGTCAGATGCTTACTTCAACTGCTTGTTTAATCAGATTCATTTGCTCTTCTTGCTTTGCAAGCATCTTCTAGAAAAGCAAAAACCACATAAAAAGCAAGAGGAAAGTTAGATAATTTATTGCTTAAGTAACACTGTGTACGATGCATTTAGTGGAGTAAGCACTTACCAAGTGCGAATCTCTCAAAAGATGCTGCAGACATTTGGTATAAAGTGCATTGACAGAATCCTGGGGCAGAGTGGGGGGAGAAAAAATACAAATCAGATTCAGGTTAATCTGCCTTGAAGCAACAAAGCATAAATAAGCAAAGAACAGAGCTCTTCCCTCCCTTAAAACACGCACTATGCTAAGGTTTCTAGCAATAAAAATTGCTTAACTGTAGTAATTCACAAATAAGAATTCTACTTTCTTCCCTCCCACCTTCCTCAGCTCTAGACTACTGACACAGAAAAGCTGAGCAAGACAAAAATTATCCAAAGCAGTAAATTATATTTAGTAAACCAAACATCACTGAGAAAGATACGGACTATGTAGTGACGGAGGCTTTTCCTTTCGTGTTCTTTAAATGTTCTATAGAAAGATCCTATGTATTTATCAAATCTCTCACAGTGCCTTCCCAAGAATCCTCGAACATCTTCAATATTTTTAAGAGAATAGGAGTTTGATGAAGCTGTAGATTCACCTAAAATGAAAGGCAAGAATTGACACAGGTTTAACATGTATGCGCAGCAAAGTACTCGCTGTCCCCACATACACAGCCAACTTGGGAACAATAAAACATTAATTCAGCTTACTATACGTTCTACTGAAGGTATTGCTTTTAATTAAAAGAGTTTAATGCATCACATTTAGAGTAGGCTCTCTTGCCTTTTCTGTCAAGGATTTATTTGGAATAGCTAGAACTGATTTCACTTGATGGGTTTTTTTTCCCCATCCTGGGATAATTCATTGCCACATTCACATAATGTGTCAAGCTTGAAAGTAGAAAAGCACATCACAGTGTTGACTGAATGCCCATGCAGGAAGTTAGTGTGCTGTGAGCAAGCTGTAAAAAAAATCTCATTGTGGATTTTTACATAACCTATTCTTTATTTAGCTGCACTTTCTCTGAAGAGGGGAGCACAGCAGCTTCATGTAACCGTTAATCCAAATGCACTCTCCTTCCCAATGAGACAATTGGATCCCTCACTTCAAATTCATATTGATTTTCAAAAAACCAAATTTTTTTCTAGGCAAGTCTTTCATGCAAAGACAGCCAACTAATAACAGGCTTCAATCTCATTCATTTCAAATTACTGCTGAAATTACAGATTACCTCACTTTTGAAAGCCTGCTATACAGCTAGATTAAGGAACAGCCAAAAAAAAGGAATGCCAGGAGAATGATTTTTTAGATTTAGATTAATATTTATAGAATTCAAGCCTATACGTATGCCAGGCTATTTTTTCCTTCAGAACATTCATACTTCCCTCACGATACTATTTCCAGACTACCCAGGTATTACTTCAACTTTACCATCATTTGGTTCAAATAGGTATTCTTATGTATTTACAAATAGTTTTTATGTTTCTCCCAAAATGCAGTTGTTTTAAGAAGCTTCGGTTCTTTTTAATTAGTCAATACAGACTGTTACATAAATTCACAAAGAAATCCTGTTACATTCACAGCTTTAGCAGTAGCCTTGGAAATAGTGTTTCAATCCAAGAGTACTTTCAGTACCAGCACATAAAATTACCAGTTCAACTGCCTGAGACAGGCCTCCACCCAAAGAGCTGCCACATAACTATGCAGGACAACCCCTAACCACTGATGAAGAGCTCATGAAAGCACTCCCCTCCCCAGTTTTTTGTGCATCCACCTTGCATCTCAAGACACATGTCACGTTTATGACCAAATCCCTTTCTTAAGCAGTCAACACTAAACTGAGCATGGCTAAAAACCATCACATTGGATCCAGTATTCCCACAGATGATTTTTAGTGCTGAGACTGGGGCACAGACCCTACAGAATTAAGTTTTCCTGGCAGCAACTTGGTATTTCTCTCCAGGCACATAGCAACATCTGCCCCAGCAGTGTAATAAAAGCCAAGAGCTTTCGACCAAGCCAACACTTTTCAGAATGAAGGCAATGGGTTAAGCGTATCAAACATACTCATTTGTCCACTGTGCAAACAGGACCAAGTTCACACTTGAATACATACTTGAGCTTTCTGGTTTTTCCAATGGATGAGCTATGCACAATATACTAAAGCTTTCTTCTTTTTCATTGTAAAATGTTTCTTCAAAAAGAACAGGCACTGAGAGATGATAATTAAAACCAGTTCCTAAAACGATGAGGTTTCCTTGTATGAAAATCTCCTGAAACAGAAGAAAAACCAGATCAAGTGTAAAACTCCACTAGAATAAAATTACTCTTCAGCATCTGCATTGAACAGTTACATTTCCAGGGGGAAAAAAAGAGCATTTTACAAGACAAGACAGCCCCAGACTCAAGAGATTTCATAATCTCAGCCTGTGTAGACACTGAAACAGACTCCTTCCTTCAGTCTACAATGGCTACCTAAACCTTGCTTGTACCTACTTGCTTTACAGGTCTACTACTGGAGCAAGTTCCATATAATCTCCAGGACCCAAGGACTATTTGCAGATTTCAGAGCATTTTTAGTAGAAGGGAAATTAAAGAACTTAGAACCAGGGGGGTGAGTCCAGAGCTTCAGAAAAACACCACACAGCTTGTCTACACTTCTCATGCTCAGCTTTATCTTCTCCAGCAACTCCAGTAGGAAGAGCTACATGACAGCAGGGGCAAGACCTCAGACTGTGCAGCAAACTGACAAGTGGAAAAGCGTGATCCTGTGCAGCATCAGCATTGGTTCTCACAGCTTGCTGCTGCAGGAGTCCTTCTACTCAATGAATCAATACATCAGGCCTCAGATGCAACTCAATGCCATTAAAGTTTTGTCTTAAGCCTTGGTGAACTTGCACCTGCATACAATATAGACAGGCTCTTATTTGTCTGAAACCTAGAGAGATGCTTCTTAGCCGAGTGATAAAAGCCCTTCTGCCACACAACAAATTCTTAGGAGCCACAAAACACAGATAAATTGATAAACCCCAAGATACATTCAGACAGAAATAGAAATACCTTTCCATTAAAGGTCTGAAAATTCTCTTCTAGCGGCTTCAGAAGGTAAGATTCAAACTGGCAGGTGGAGAGACTGTTGCTTGAAAGGCTTCCTTTGCATGGAACTAACATCTAAAAAAAGTTAAATCATGCTTTAGAAAGAAACACCATTTTTTTGCCAACTAAACACAAACAGCTTTTGCCTTTTAGAGGCGAGCAATTGAAGCTGGTTTATAAACATTTACTGGTAAATGCATAGCAACTGTAGGTACTTCTGTCTAAATAAAAGGCAAGGCCACTGACAGACTCACAGTCCAGGGATTAATCTAGAAATGTCATTCAGCCGCTGGTCTGAAAAAGGGTAACATATGCAAACAATACCAAGAGAAGGAGATGAAATGTTCTGTTACTTAGCACCAGTCATCTCAATGACTTTAAATTTAGACAGTTAAGTGAAGTACGTCTTCAAAATAAAATCCACAAGAACTAAGAAAAAAAATAAGATTAGAAACATCTGGGGTCTACTGCACACCAATGGACTGGCAGTCTGAGACAAATTCTCAATTAGAAAGCAACACACTGTTAATACAATAAACACTGTATACACACTGAAAAGAAATAAATCTTGTCCAGGAAGAGAAGCATGCAGCAAGTGGTTCCTTCAGTACTCAGCAGCTCGCAGAAATGGTGTTAGAATACAGACAGAACTGGTCAATGGTTTTTAGCATTTCAGCTGATGCCATCATCTTAAATAATATACAACTGAAAAAACTCTGCGATTTAAGGCTTTATTTTACAGCCAGGTAACAACAACCTCCAAGTTTAATGGAGTCTCCACACACTTTAATTTTGGATGAAAACTAAATGCAGAACACACAGATTAGAAGTCTTAAGGACTGGAGTTTTTATTCCAGCTCAGTTTAATGACTCAATTTGCTATGTAAAATGCTGTCAGAAATGAGTGACTATCTGTCCACCAGGGATTTCAAAACGTCAGCCTCACTTTCAGTGACAAGCAAGTGGGAGAATATGACTAATGCACAGCAAAGAAGAAAAGCTGCCTGCAAAGTTCAGAGAACACCAACTCTGACCTTTCCCTAGCCTACTGCCCTTGGTTCAGCGAGGATAGGGCTAATTCTCACTAAAAGCTGGGAGGGGCTGCAGCCAGAACAGCCAAACCAAAGCAGACACTGGGATAGTCTATACCATACTGGCACCCTGCCCACTGTGTAAGGGGAGAGCAGGGAGAGTGATCTGAGCTAGCTGTGCCAGAGCAAGGGGTGCCTGGAGCAGGGACTGATGCATTGTGCGTCACTCATTACATGTATTATTACTGTTATTACTAGTGTTTAATAGAACAAGGGAAAGAGAAGAAACAGTCCTTATCTCAAGGGTTTTCACCTTTTCCTCTCAATTCTCCTTCCCCTCCCATCAGAGGGGGCATGGGGAAGGAACAAGTGGCTACCTGGTGCATGGTTGCCAGCTGGGGCAAACCACAAGACACACAATAAATCAAAAGGTCAGTGTTAGTAAATAACAAGCAAGTTAAACGGAAGTTGCTCTGGATCACTTCCAAGTTCTCAGGCTTGCCCTGATCTCTACATGTATCGTGGCAGGCGCGATTTCAATTCCTAAAGCTGCTATTCAATAAGCAGCTCTTAAGTCTACTCATTTGTACTTACAATACCATGGAGTTCTGCAATTTTGCTGCACAGATCGGGACGCTGCTTCTGAATGGCCAAATAAAAGGGATTTTTCAAGATATCTTCATCATACAGAGCCATATGGACTTCAGATACTCCAAGGAGATTTCCTAAAATACATATGGAGAATTGTTAATGTAACATACCCAGTATCTCTTATAATACTTGGGAGTACCTACGTGGCAGCCTGATTCCCCATGTCTAAAAGGAAAACAAACAGTTTCAGGCCTTGATGTAAGGAGTCAAAGTCATGCTTCACTAATAAGATAACTATAGCTACTCCAAAGTTATTCAGAAGTACTATTTTCCATGAATATCCATATCCAGTTACATAGTTATCCTCATAACGTCTCCTTAAGCCTTCCAAGTGTTGGAATCTCATAATGCATGATATGTTTGGACAGAAGTTAGCTTCTTTCCTCCTCTCCTAAGAGCTACGTTATCACCACTTGGAGATCCAGGCTCACTTGCACTGCTAAGATAGAAACCAAGCCAAGAGACAGGAATGAACAGCTTGTTGCAGCAGATTCTACCCCATCACAGGACACGGATGCTTTTGCAGTATGCTCACGTAAGCCTTGAGGCTCCCCTGTGTAAGTATTGCTGCTAGACATCAGTGAGACACCCAGGTCGTGTAACAGGAACCCTTGGGTAAGGCAATCCTCAACTTTCCAGGGAAAGATACAGGAAAGAGGTATACCAGGGAGCTAGGAATACCCATGGCATAATTAAAAAGTCACTGTGAAATGCATTATTTGTGGTCATCTCTGCAGCCCAGGAAAAAGGCTCAATGATCTGAGGTCAAGCTGATGCATAAACATTTGGTCAAACAGTGAGCAAATGAGTGGAGACAGAAAACCCAACCTGTAGGCACTGGAAAAGCTATCACTGGGTGTGTCATAGGAAAGATGATCTAGAGAGGCTCTAGATCCTCAACTGCTTGCTTCCTCCATTCTAATTCTCTATAAAAAAAAACACAACACCACATCCTGGACACAAGGGCAGGAAAAGCCTTGAGAGGTCCCTTCTGGAATAGCTTCTGAATTCTTTTATTCAGAAGAATGGACATTAGGAGCCTTACAAGTGCTTCAGTGCTGCTCCAAGTCTTCCCCTCACCCAGCTTCTCCTAGGAATCAACAGAAGTTGCACAATTCTCATGCAACTCCAGCTGTATGTTGTACAAAAGGGTGAGACCAGCAGCAGAACTTCCAGCAAGCACCCCTTACACAGCCAGCACTCCCATTTGAAGTAGAATTACACCTAGCACATTATTTGCTCAGTGTGAGTTTCTTACACTTATGTAGTGCTTGTAATGTCTTGTTATCCAGTGCTGTACTGGTACTAAAAAAAAAAGGCTTTCTTTTTAGATGATGGAAGAGGCATGAAACCATGGTATGGCACTTCATCACAGAGTGGAAAACACTCCACTCTCAGTGATTTTTAGATAGCATTTGAGTTTCAGCTATGCTGTTAACCCATCTATAGGCTTCTAACTGACCTACAGGCTGATCCCTCTTTACAGTTAGGCACAAAGAGAGCTCTCAGAGAGCTAAACACAAACGTGATCAGAAGCTGCAAGCAATTGCCACTGTGAAGTCATCACCAGTTACTCACAGCTTGAACCACCTCAGCCTGAACCACTGAAGTTTAGCAGTGGCAGAAAACTGCCCCAAGCAGAGTCTTCCTGTGAAGTTCCAAATAAAACAGTCCATCTGCTTTCAAAATAGACAACAAAACTAAGAGATTCTAGGAAATAACACTATTCAGCTGTCCCAAACCAGTGTTCTTCAGAGGACAGATCTAATGCTTGCTCATCAACATCTTCAAAGTTCAGTAATTACGAGACTTTAAACACAGAAAAAGTCCAGCTTTGCACAAGATCTGTCCTGCCACAGTGCCTGGGTAAACAGGATGATCACCAGTAATTCCACAGCTGAGGATTGCTATAAATATTCCCCGGCAAGCAGCTGCAATTCAAGTTCAAGCTGTGGGCTCCCTCAGTCAGCAGTAGGGGAAGGAGCAAAGGCAACACAAGCCCAGTGGCAGGTCTGCTGCGGGACCAGTATCCCACCACTGACCTGCAGAACACCAGGGCTAAGACAGACCTTAATAAGCAGAACTAGTTAGCTACCAAAAAAGACCCAAACCAAACCCAAACCTGCCTAGACCACAATTCCAATATCTCAACTGACTGCGGCTTACAGCCCAAACAGGAATGGGTGGCAGTTTATTGTATACAGCAAAGCACCAAGCAGGGCTGTACGTACACACACGTGCAGCCTGCAGAACAGTCTGCCACGGCAAGACTTATTTGGGAATCCTACATCCTTTTTCAGTCACTGCACTTCAGAGGAGACGAACAGGCTGGAGGAGAATCTGAAGCGAGAAAGGTAAGAAGGCCCTGGCAGCAGGATCCAAACCACGAAGTGCAGTGATGCTGTTTATGCTGAAGAAATTGCACGGAACAGGTCACAGTTTTGCTCCCAATCGCTTACACACACAGTCAAGGGTATTTTTTTCCACAGCTGTAGAACAGGCCTTAACTGAAGAAGACAGACTTAGATTACAGATCAGGAACACCTTTCAAAAGAGAAGACAAACACATGTTTTAGATCGCTTGGTGAAGCTATCAAATCTCTCATGTTACAAATCTTTAAGAACCTGTCAGGCAAACCTCTACTAGAGGTAGGAATGAACACAGTGAAGTTGGGAGGCTACGTTATGTGGTGGCTCAAGGCACTTTCCAAGTCAAGCTTTTATTAATGTAGTTGGCCCACTAAGGCATCTTCATCTGCCTCTTTATTTGGTGAATTCATGTATCTGGTCAAACAGTAGCTGAGACTGCTGTCCCCAAGCCAGTGACAGAAGGAGTTAGCACATGTGTCTGTGGGGAGGAAAAGAGCACACTGACACGAGGAGACAAACAAGCCTGGTATTGCAAAGACAAAACTGCAGCGCACGAGGGTTTCCAGTTGCTATAGCTATATTGCCACTTCAGCCTAACAAATCTGTAAGACCAAAGAGTTATTCCCATAACTGGAAGAGGGGAGAGAGGGGAAGAATGCATTCCACAAATCCTCCTCATCTAGAAACCCGTGTCACCATAAAAAAGATAAACCAAAACCAAACAACTACTGATAAGCTTGGCCTAGAAAGGAATTAAAAGCAACAATTCATTCCCTGGAAGAGATTTATGGGAGGAGGGGAGCTCCCACAGAAAAACTGAGCTTATGAAGCTCGCTGTCTGTATGACTGATGCAGCTTGTACATCACTGTCTGCACCTGAAAAACCCACAAGCTATGAAGAGTACTTGAAGAATCATTTCAGTCAACAGATCATCACAAGAAGATCTTGGAATTACAGTCTTCAGTTGCTGGTTCATGAGTTACATGCCACAAATAATACTTTTAAAACAGTGGTGGCTATGCAGTATTCTTTTACTACAGCACTACTGACAGGGCTGCATCACACCTGAGAGTTCCAGCAAGAAGTAAAAAGAAACTGTACTGAAACATTGAATTCTGGGATTTCAGCAGCTGTGATGCAACTGAGATGCCATCAACACACTGTACCCCAAAAAGCTTCCACTTCACATGGGTATTTGGCACCCACCTTGAGCAGAAGTCTCAACTGCTCACCATACACATGTTCCTGCACAGCAAGAAATAAGCACCACTAGCCAAATTAGCACTGTTCTGAGAATCACAAGTCTGAATTTCCTTCTTTTTTCCATCTGCCTCACCCCTGCACCTGCTCAGTACTACACCAGTGGACAGCTATCATACCCAATTAACAGGAGGGTATGGAAAAGAAAGGGTACAATACCTAGTAAACAAAACAGTGAAGTTACCACATCCACTTGGACATCCTTCAACTAGCCACAGCATTCTTCAGAGAGACAGGGGCATGGACATACAACCAACCTACAATTTAAGTAATTACATAAAAACAAAGAACTTCATACTAAACTTAAATAAAGTCTACAGAATCAAGAGTGTATGAAAGCTCTCCCAGGTTCTGGCTCAGGCATTTTTTGAGATGAAGTCAATTTCTTTCCACCCCAAAAGTTAAATGCATTTGAAAATACTGACTAATGCATTGCTGTAATTCTAGGAATGCATTAGAATACTCTGTTGAGAGTTTGTTGGCAGAACACAACATCCAACTTCAGTCTAATTTAGCTCGAGGAGGAGGGCTGGCACCAGAGGGGATAGAGTTACTCTTCTGGATGCACCTTGGACAGCTTCAGATTTACTGAGAAAGCAATAAGTGTACAAAACCTTATATACTTTACCAAAACTGTTTAATGCTTAACAGAAAGCCTACTAAAAATTGTCCTAAGTCATACTCATTATGAAGTTTATTAAATTCTATTACACTGAGCTGTAAAGCAATACATAAGTACTAATGTTATGTACAAGGTTTAAATGGAATCACTTAAGTGTGTGGCTTCATGCCTGTAAATGCAGAAATAGCTCAAATTGCTGGAAGAACAGAAGCCAGCTGATCAGAGACTCTAATAAGCATTATGTTACTGGTTTGGGAAAAAACCCAACATAATCATAACCTTAAAACAGCCAAATCATCTCCCGATCAAGAGCACAGTGATAATTCTAATGCTAAAACTAATGGTACAAGGGGTAGCTCAAGTGAAAAACATACCATGGAATCTAAGCCAGCCACCACGTCCTCCAAAACACTGGAAATGAAGTCTTACAACCTTTGGTGCTGAAAACAACGAGTAGGATGTAGCTGTGACAGTTTATTTTGTTATTGATGGTGCTTGCCTTTAGAGATGCTCAAGTGAGGTTGGACTCTATAATCTTGAAGGTCTTTCCCAACCTAAGCAATTCTGTGAGGTACCTTTTCCATACCTATCAGGTTTCAGCTCCTTTTAAGAAGGATTTTGGAATGTAGACCAACAGCAATGAAGGCAGACGATGTCATTCTCTTCACACTGTTACACGGCAGCAACATCACGTCCGCATTCAAGTTACACAACTGCTGACTCCATTCTTAGGCACATCATCTCCTGAATGTCCTGCTATACCACTATTAAAGACAAAAAAACCCCCACATTGCAGAGAAAATGCTTTTCGTAACAGAACTGGGGATTCTGTATGCAAAGACTCCATCTTCAACGTTGAAAAGTGTAAGGTTGTGTTTTAACCAAGGCTTTTTAATAATGCTTGGGCAGAGCAAAGACAGCAAAACAGCTACTAAAGTTGGAAAAGAATATTTTTATACCATATAAAGTAATTGTCTGAGTGGCAGACATATATCTGATAAAGTTTGCATGTATTTATCACACTAGCAAACCACAGAGCTCTGCCAAAAAAGGGAGGAGGAATCAATTGTTCCCCAGATACAAAAACTTTTTTTTTTTTCTACAGAAATGCTTTATTCTTTTTAAGAGCATCAGTTCAGCAAGAACAGCCAAAGCTAAGCATAACTTAAAGCACTCTGCAAGCAAACAATAATGCAACAGTGGAATTTAACTAGTCTAAGACCAAATAAAAAATCCAGTTACCACTTTTACCTGCACTATTACACCTCCACTTCTGGGCAAAGGCTGTAATCTGGACTCACACCTTCAAACTGACATTTACCTCAAAAAAAAAGTCCACCTTCTGTATTTTAAGAGAGCATTTGCACTGCAGCTTGATGTAGACACATTCTTACTTGCTTCAGACTCGAGGGTAAAGAACATACTGGCTTGACTCTCCACAATCACCTATTTCTTTCCTCCAGAGCAAGTACATTTTCAGATGAGCGGCTCATCGTTCGACAGGCAAGCTTCCCACTTTCACCCAGTCACTTCTGTTATTTTTCAGAAAAAATCTTACTTGTCATTAGCCAAGTATTAGGAAAAATTTGCATTCTCTCCCCTTCCTAGCCAAACAGAGACTAGAGCTCCAACCCTCAGTTCTCGCAGGTTTAGAAGTCCAGAGTAGCTGCAAAGCATTTTCATTCTCTAGCTTACCACTATTAAGTTTGTGGATGGGGAACCCTGAGCTATTTACAGGCAAGCCCTGGAACAGAGTGCAAAGAGTGTTGGTCAGTGAACCACACGAACAATTACAAGGAACTTTTACAGGAAAAAACATTAACAGAAAGTACAAAGTTCCCCAAACAGCTCTTTCAAGAAGGATGTTTCCTCCAAGCATTAGCGAGCTGTATTTAAGGCAAAGTCTCCAGGCCTGCAGAGGTGGCAGCACAGGCACTTCTGTGGAAGGGGAAAGGAAAACTAAGGAATTGAAAGACAAGGGAAAAAGAGTGTTACTTACACCAATTATTTTGATCCTTTCAATACTGAGGCAAGACAGTGGTATAATTCCTCAGCCTGGGTACTGAGGGTGCAGTGAGCCTGAACACCACTGCTGAGATGCGGTCACTGCAGATAACACCATTTCTTGACTGCAGAGTTCCAGACCACCACTGTTCACAGCAGGTTCATAGCAACTCCAAGACTAGCAGCAAATGTGTAAAGGAACCAAGTATGCAGGGTCAGACCCAGGGTGGGCCACCCACAGCAAAACAAGGGAACTGAAGCCAGCAACCCTCTACCCCACCATCCTCAGACTGGACAACTGGACAGGAATTTAATCCACCCTGTGTGCATCTCAATGAGAAAACCAAGGCCTTGCAGGCCAGCACTAAGTCTTACACATCATCGCAAGAAACTTAAACATCAGAGCACTGCTAAAATACCTAGCTATGAAAACCACTGTAGAATTACACTAGTCATTTCCTTTAGGGAGCAGAGCAAGAATAAGGAAGGCTGGAACATAACTCAGCTGGTAAGTTCTTCTACCAAGCAAAAGAAACTCTTTTCCCCATCACTGGTGTTTGATACTATGCAGTGCACAGTATTGCACTGCCTGGGGGAACTAAGAGCTTCCTGACAGTAACCACCATGACATAAACAGTCTAACATTCTTCCACGACAGAAATTAAGATTCATGTTACGGATGAAATCCTGAAGCCGCTTCACCAGCAAAAAGCTTTGCAGAAAGCAAGTCAGAGAGTACTTACTGAAGGAAGCTGGGGGAGGGGGTTGATGTTATATTCCATTGTTACTACAGTCCACCTTTATTTTCCTTACTCATCTCAACAGTGGCCACAGCATTCTACAAACCAAATTCAGTATATGAGCTCACTCCGAAAGCAAGCCCATCAGGCAACCACTGAAACAAGACAGACTTGTGTTTAGCTAAATTTCTACTTCAAAGTGTATTAAAATGAGGCTATAGCATTTCACAGGCACTGCTGTTCAAGAAGCATCACAGAATACTTCACAAAGTTTAAGGTTACTGGAAAAATATTGTCATTAACATCTACTGCAAGAAAGCCTTTCAGAGAACCAGGAAAGGCATTTCTCCTCCTATGCTTCTTTCTAACTCACTTCCAAGGAGTTTTACACTCTATCCTAATAGTTTTCCCAGGTCACTAATCAGCATCTTGTTTGGAAGTGGTATCAAGATCTGGATTTTCAGATCATGCCTGTCTGACAAACACCAACTGAACTTCAAGGGTTTCCACAATCCACCCGAACTGGATAACTGCATGCAGCTGAATTTAGAATTAATCTAAATAGCAGCCTCTTTCTTCCCACATGACACACCTGAAGATGTCTTCAGACATTAGCTGATGCAGATTATAACTGCTGCCACCTTCAAGTAGTCACATGTTCCCAAAACAATCCCCCTCCCTCCTTTCAGAGAAGCAGTTTCAAGATGCTGATGTGCCCCGATGAGCAGTAACTTGAGCGATACGTGGCAGACCTTAAACACAGCTACTATACACACAGCTATGCATAATCTAGTCAGCAAGAAGCTTAACAAGTCACACAGGACTCCAGATTCAAACCCAGAGCTAATCCTTTTTCCACCTGACAATGATTAAGCAATTACAAGACCTCACTTATAATCAAGTCAAAATCATCCTGTGTTTATTCCTGCATGGAAACAGGCAGTACCAATTTGCTGCTTCTCGGCTACTAACACCCAAACTGGCAGAGAACTCCTCTGTAGTAGTTTCGTAACCTACACAAATTAAAAGGCAGTTTCTTCCACGGGTGGCAATCTACACCAGAAGTTATACACGGCTTCTAATAAGGGCCTAAATTAAGGCAAACCAATAGAAAGCAGTCAGTGGAGTCCAAGCTGCCAAGGTCCAGAAGAAGGACCACAGTCTAGTCAAGGCTCTGCACCAGCAAGCCAGCCTGCCTGGCCTCTGCTCCTCACGGCAGGGTGTCCTGCTCATAGCACACACTGCGCTACAGGGGTGGCCTGACAAGGGAAGGAAAGGGTCACGCTCCCCCCTCTCAGGGGAGTCTGTCTTCACGTGGTTTTCATGTTACTACAGCACCAGTGACCCTCAAACACGGAGGCAGATGTAGCAGCAACAAGGAAGGTCTCCAGAAGTCCACTTTGGCAAAGGCGCATCACGTACGAGAGACAACATAGTTCAGTTTACTACGTAGCACTGAACGTCCTCGATTCTGTGCCAGGAGGTTCAGGTGTACATATCAACACGACCCAGTGCCCATCACCAATCGTTACATTCTACTCCAGCACATCCACAAAGGTAGCGTGGAAAGTGTGGTTTCTGCTGGCGAGGAGCTGCCGTGCTGCCTGCACTTGCAGATGTAGAATCGCTTGACCTGAGGTAACTGCAGACCTTCTGGGTCACACACCAGTGCTTCCCACCGGCCTTTTAAATCACCCCGCGCAGAGGGCAAAGACAACGAGAGTCCTTTCCCCCAGCGCTCCCGGGGGCTCGGGCAACACTCGGGACACCCGCTACGCCCCGAGGAGCTGGAGGAATCGGACAGCCCCGACCTACGCAGCCGGGGTTAACTTTAGTTCAAACAA
>WTSP01020844.1:0-37738 GCA_025331215.1 Actenoides lindsayi | reverse complement strand
AGAAAGGAAAGCAGAAAGGAAAGCAGAAAGGAAAGCAGAAAGGAAAGCAGAAAGGAAAGCAGAAAGGAAAGCAGAAAAGAGGAAAGGGAAAACGAAAGGCAAAAAGAAACAGTGTGTGCCAAGAGTTGGGTATCACATATGCACTTCTGGCTTGACAGAAGCATTCTCCACACCCACTCTGAGCAGCAGCCCTATCATTACCTTGATCAAAACCACTTCTTCTCAAATGACAGGGCATGTGTCTGTGATGAAGACTGTACCCACAAGTGTCTAGAGATGCATATATTGGTTATCAAGGCCTGGTTGGAATTACCCTGAAAAGAGAAAGTGCTTGCTACACTGTACATGTGGGCAGAGAGAAGGTTGCTCAACCTGACCAAAAATATTCACCTTCCCAAAGAGGTGACAGAGCATCTCTACTGCACACTTCTGAGCTCAGCATCAAAAGGTGAGGCAGATCAGAAAGAGGGTTTCTGGCTGAACAAATACATACTCTTGGGGAAGGAGGAAACCAACTAACTACCAACCCACCAAAACACACATATTTTGGACAATCTCTGTACAGTGGTGAGGGGAAAATGGGCTTCAGCTTAGTTTTGGGAGTTCTTTTTCTGTCCTTTCCAGAAAAGCCACTCCTCATCCAGCAGACAGATGAGGGATGCTGCTGTATCCAAGCTGAAGGACTATTTATCTTGGCTAACTCTGAGCAGTTTTCCCTGAAGGGCAGCACGCAGCATGCTCTTCTGACCCTATGGCAGCTCTGACAGTGTTCAAAATGCATCTGCAAACAATGGGGCAATGAGAACTTTTCACCAGAAGAGCACTTGAACAAAGGGAGGCAACCTTCACAGGTAGCATGAATTGCCTTTTCCATGTGATAACTGATTCTTTACTGCTCAGTTGCCTTCCATGACTTTTCTTTACAGTCTTGTTCAGTTTTCTTCTTGCCTCTGGCTTTCAAACAGTTCCCAACAGCACTGCTCTTGGGCAAACTCTCTTTGCAATCTTCTTTCCCACAGAGTTTTCAGTCCCCACTGCTATATTCTGCTTTCTTCTGCAGTCTTCTAGCCATCTGTACAGTACATTTCACCTACATTTCGAGACTGCATAGATAAAGGCACACCAGTGGCTTCACACATGAAGACATGTACTGTTTGTTCTTTGAGATTTTAATTCACAGACCTTGCTTTTGCAGTATGTCCTTTTTACTGTTAATTTTGTATTCTTGAGACTCATCCTTTTTAGCCTGTGGTCAGTGGTGGAGGTCCTGCATAATTCAAATATTTTCAAATACTCCTTTTCAAATTCTCCTACAAGCATTCAAGTCACTAAACTTGTGGCTGAAGCAAGTAAAAACTAGAAAGGAACTGCCCTGGAGCCCTTCTCCCCATGTAACTGTTATTTCAGGAAGCAACTCCCTCCATTTAGATGACAAGATGAAGATGTAACTGAGGAAACTACAGTGTTTAGTGATTAAACAGCACATTACTAAAAACTGATCAATCTATTAAGTAATCAATATCCTGATTATCAAATAAAGAACAGTGTGCCCAGCAGGTTGAGGGAGGTTCTCCTCCCCCTCTACTCTGCCCTAGTGAGACCACATCTGGAGTATTGCGTTCAGTTCTGGGCTCCACAGTTCAAGAAAGACAGAAATATTAGAGTCCAACAGAAGGCTTTGAAGATGATTAGGGGACTGGAGTGTCTGTTCTGTGAGGAAAGGCTGAGAGATGTGGGGCTGTTTAGCCTGGAGAAGACCGAGAGGGGACCTTATCAATGTTTACAAATAGCTGAAGTGTCAAGAAGAAGGGGCCAGTCTCTTTTCAGTGGTGCCCTGTGACAGGATGAGGGGCAATGGTCACAAACTGGAACACAGGAAGTTCCACCTGAATATGAGGAGAAAATTCTTCACTGTGAGAGTGACAGAGCCCTGGAACAGGCTGCCCAGAGAGGTTGTGGAGTCTCCTTCCCTAGAGACTTTCAAGACCTGCCTGGATCTGTTCCTGTGTGGCCTGCCCTAGGTGTTCCTGCATTGGCAGGGGCATTGGACTTGATGATCTCCAGAGGTCCCTTCCAACACCTACAGTTCTATGATTCCATGATTTTTCCCCTTGACTATTTCCACCACATCTCCTTTAAGGTGTTTTTTTTTTGTCTTCTAACACACTCTCCCAGTCCTTGCTCCACACTCTTTTACTATGCTTTACTGATGTACCACTATAAAAACACCTCTTCCTGGAGATTTCTGCTGGAGACTGCACAAAAGGAATGTTGAGAACCAGCACTCCTGCCTCGGAGACACTGCACAGCAATATATACAGTAGAGACATGCAGAGATCTCTACAGTAGCTGAGCTACCAAAAATGGTCTCCACTCTTTCTCAGCAGGATGCATTAGCCTGTGTTTGAGCTCTGCACTGCTCAGAGTGCTTGAGAAAGTCTGAACTAAGAGACAGTACACAGTGAAGAGACTTTTGAAGGGAGACTTATAAGAGGAATGGTTCTTGAATAGGAAAGGGAGGTTCTAAAGGCAAAGCAAAAACCTCAGATTACTTGGGTTTAGGTTACACAATGAACTTCTAAGGTTAAAGCATCACAGATTACACCTCTGTGCCTCTATTATATCTGACTTTACAAAGCAGTAACATTCAAAACAATGCCAATATAGATAGTGGAGTTACATATACTGTACTTTGAAAGATCTGTTTTGGCATAATAAATAACAGATAGGTTTGCATTTTTGAACTGTCAAAATCAGTCCTTCTGATAAACAATACCTTCCCTCTCTGGCCTTGACTATTGTACATTACTAATTAGACACAGTAGTTTGTGGTTAACATCCTTCCCTACAGATTTATTATTAGCTTGTATATTCTTTTCAGTAGAATTGTGCTAATGGTAAGGTCTGCTGGAGGCCAATTGCATGAAGCCACTGGGAGGAGAAATCTGTTTGCCTGTCAAAACAGTGGCTATCAATTAGAACTGTGAATGTGATTCCTTTAAGTGTCTTGGATGATAGTAGAGATTTCCAGTGACGGATTAGGGGGCTGAATCACTTTCACATTGTACTAAAGGAAGGTTTCAGACAATCAGCTGTCCACGTGAAACAAATTCACCATTATTTTTGAGCAAGGCCAGAAGAAACAGTCTAACCTGCCAAAATTCCCTCTACTATTTTCCCAGAAATTTCAGCTTTAGAGCATTTTACATGGCATAGTGACAAAACTGATACTGGATTATTCTGTGGTTTTCTTAGGAAAACTTGGCTTAGGATAGCTATAGCAACAGGAGGAAAAAACAATGAAGCTGCTGAAAGAAACGATTCACAAAAAAGTGAGATAATGCAATTCCAGCATTCACTGATTCGGGATGCAGTCCTGGCACACGCATCGCAATCTCCCCTTTGATACAAGCACCCAGCTGTCATTAGCATCAGTAAGAGTTGTGTGGACATACTGATGGGAATGTGATCCCCCATATTTTGCAGGAAATTAACACCACTCACTTGGGGACTGAAGGAGGCACTCTCTGTCACCCAGGCAGCCACTCTGCCAGATAATTACGCAAAAATCTCTGCCACAAATCGTAAGAGGAAGCTCTTCCCTGTTCTTGGCACAGCAAAACTGACACAAAGCAAAATATCAGGAGCAGGAGTGATGTTCAGGAAAGATGAACTTCTGCCTGTCTTTACCAAGATTTTTTGCCACTAGGTTTTTGTGGATTTTGAAAATAGTTATTAGAAATCAAATTGATTAGTTATAGCTGAGTTTAAATTTTAAGAACTATTTAAGAATATATTTTCAACTCTGATACACTGTGGCTTTTGGTTACTGGTTATTTATAGCAAAGGTAATCCTAGATGGCATATATAAAACCAAGTCAGCAAGATGGCTAACTCTCTAGGACTCCACTGCTAATTTCAAGCCAACAGAGTGACTAACCAATACAGGAAAAAGCAAAAGACTCCACCATACTCACAAAATGTGGCTCTGCCAGATGAAGGACAAGGGATCAGGATGGGGAAGGTTTCATCCAGTTGCTACACAACACTCTCTCATCAAGCTAGGAAACTAGACTGAACGTATTAAGAACCTTTTCTCAGTGCCACTTTATTAATAAAGAATAAATATCAGAACTAAGTGACTGAAATTTTTAGTCAATTACATGAACTACACAGCCCTGTCATATCTGCTTGCAGCAGCATTAATCATGAACTATGCGCCAGAAACTTTTTTTATAAGGTTTCTGTGAAGAACTGGCAATCACTTCTGTTTCTTGAATCTTAAAAGCAGTAATTCTGGAGGAATCAGATAGAGAAATACATTTTGCTGGGTAAGGTCAGAGAAAATTGCTAGAATAGTACTTAAAACCATGAAGTACTTTTATTTTGCTGGGTATTACAAGCACATAGCTTGAGGTTGCACAAACAACATAAACAGCCAGGATTCCTAAAACTTTTTCCTACTTGTGTATTTTTTGCCTTTCACACATTGACTCCCTACCACAGATGTTTATACACTATTTTTAGAAGTTTTTTTTTATTATTATTGTTTGTGTTTATATTGCCAACCTGTTAATTTTTGTGTGACAATGTAGGGAAAAAACTCTCTGCTTTCTTGCTGAGATAAAAAGATGCTTTGTTCACCACACAAAGGCTCTGACTTAATTTCTCACTATCCCCACACCTCCATGTCCTTAGGTTATACTCACCTCATTCAACTAGTTGTAATACTAAACCACTGGCACTAGTTTTACCTAGGGACCAAAATGACCACAAATACCCTACAAATTCTGCATGTTATCATCCAGTTAGTCTGAAGAAGATCTTAATTAGGAGGGTGGTAAAACAAATGTTAAACTCAAAGACCATAGCAACATGGAAGGCTGAAGAGCACAGATGAAGTCTGTCACTCATTTCATTAAAACTTCTGCCACAGGAGCTGCCAAGAGAAAACAGTATCACTGCGTGAATAAAAACTAAATGGTATTGATAAAAAACTGCTCTAGGGTGCGTAGTCAGTCAATGAACGTAAGTCTCTTTAATTTCCAAACAGTGCCCGATTCAACCACAATTTCTCCTGAATTTATTAGGTATTAGTCGTCATCCATCAAATAATTTGCCGGGAAAACTGCAATGAACATTCTGCTTATTCATCATTAACTGCAACTGATTACATATATTGTTTCTGTTTCTTAACTTGGTAACTCTTTGTTTAAAAACTACCTTCACAAGCACTGGGGAGGAGAAGGCACTCTACAATTCTTGAAAAACATGTTTTGGCCATGGGCCCAAAAATTTACCGCATAAAAAAACCCCCACAACTGTATGAACAGAAATTTCACCACATGAGTGCTCACGGTTGATGAATTACACTTAGCTGAAAGTATTTAATCTGTAAAACAAACTGGAGACCTGACTGTGAAACAACTTAAGCATCTGCATTTCCATTTCTTTGGCTGTATCCTTGGTCTTCTGTCATGGGAAAGAGTGAAAAGAACAACTCATTTATCAACTATACACCACTCATTATTTTATGTTTCTATACCACTACTTCTTCGATTTATTAGATACAACATTTAAAACAGATTTTTTGTAACGATAATTAAGTTGTCTTTGTACTCTAATATTTTTGTTGTACATCTAGACAACTGCACCAAAGATGTACAGAATTTTAGATGAAGCTGCATTATTGATTTATAGTGCCACGATGCTGTTATGTTGTCATGGTCTTATAACTGAAAAGCCTCGTTGCCTGGCCTCAATTCTGTTTTTCTTTCATGTGGAGCAATGAAACCCTTTTACTCCTTTCCATCCACATACAATTTCCTGCCATCTTCTGTCTCACTTGTATCACTGTCTCTTTTCCAGCTGCTGCTTCTGAATGGACAAGTATCACTACAAATAAGAGTCCAGTGAGCCTTGGAAAAAAAGAAGCAACGGGACATAGGAATGTAAAGCAGAAATCATAATGAAAAATCCGAGGTCCTGAATTTCAACAACTGGAAAGCTGTGCACCTGGAAAAAACATTTCCCAAGTCCACTCACAATAGCTGAAATTAACAACTACATCTTTCATGCTGTTAGACATACTTCCTCTAGCAATTAGCTGGCATATTCTCTAAATAAGCAGAGCAGTAAAAGCCAGTTAAAGCCCTGGTGCTGCTATGGGAAATCTTTAGCAAAAATCACCAGTATTTAACAGATTGATTGAAATTTGTTTCCAAATAGAGTATTTTCATGTTATGCAGAGTACAATAAGAATTTTATCTCATATAATGTGACTAGTACTGTTTGAAAATGAAATGAAAATAGAGAGGTAAATAAGCCTGAGATAACTAAATGTTCTCATTTTGCTCAAGAAATACCCATAAGGTGCAATGGAGAGTCTGAGAAACAAATGCCTGGACAAGGGAAGAAAGTAAACAATATATTTAATTGCACTAAGGTGAAAAATACTTGCTTTTTGTTGATTTGAATACAGAAGAACTCAGATGTAGTATTTAGGCTTAAGCAAAAGGAAAATGTACATGTGGAATGAAAAAACATCAAATATCTGTGTGACTTCTGTTGTGGAGTAAGATCACTGGGGAAGAGAAAACAGTAGGAACGAGATAGATGCCCAGTATCTCTAATGTCTGTGCATTAAATACTTTGACCTGCAAGGTAGTTTTATTTCTGATAACTACACTTTTTAAGTAAGTATTTGGTGGACACCACATTCCAATTTGTCTTATCAGCACAACTAGTCAAAGCCAAATATACATGGAGGCCTGAACAACACCTCACCTAGGAAATCCCTTCTTCTCTTTCCAGTAGTTACTTTCCTAAATTTAAGCATGGCCTAGGAGACAGAGCATAGTCTTTCCGTGTCCTTGTGGTTCCAATCACAGCACATGCCAATGGAGAAAGGTCTATTTCATTCTAGCCCATTTTTTAATTCCCCCAGTAGATGCAGCGTTTACCATTTTACAGATCAGCTGCTCAGAACAAATGCCAACACTTTGTTTGTCCTGTGGTATACAAGTTACCACACCAGAGAAACTCTATGTCTCCTTCCAACAAAAGAAGATATTTCTCAGGTACATTATTTTCCCAAATATCAAAACACAGAGAGAAAACTGGTTGAAAATAATCTCGATGCAACTTCACTAAGACATGGAAAAGTCTTTTTAAAAGGAACACCATTAAGCTATATCAGGCAACACCTCTCTTATCATCAAATAGTAATGTAAACATAGGATTAACTTAGCTAGATCGCTTATGCTATTAATGACCTAATTTTTTGAACCAATCTTTATCATATCACTTGATGTTGCAGAAATAAAGCAAGCTGTTTTCTCCTGAATCATAACCATTTCTAAGAAACTGGTGTGCATCTCCTTTTTTGAACCTTATACCTAAGCCAAATTCAGAACCCCAAAATAACTCAGATTCACAAAATGAAAAATCATTAATCCTACTAAATTGCTCTTATTACTGGCCTTTGCCACTAGCCTTTGTGCCCTTTGATAGCCATCAAGAAGCTCCACTCTTTGAGCTCTCTTCAGATCCAAACCATAATCTATTATTAAAATTGTCTCACCTAAACTTTCATCTTATCTAAGCCACATCACTACAACACATCTGTGTCCTTGTACATTATCTATAGAAGTCACATAGCATGGAGTCAAGTTCATTTGCTCACTCCTATTCTTGCATGTGCCCTTTAGGTGACTGGTAACTCAGGCCAAGAGCAGGGCTGTCCACCAGAATGTGTTTCACTTGATACCTGTTCATTATGCTGAGATTAGCTGGGATCCTCCACTTCAAGACTGACTGGAACATTTTCTTACTTGAGGACCAACATCTGTGAAATGTACTGAAGCTGAAGAACTGTCAGGTCCAGAGTTCAGTGATGTTCAGAGAAGAATATTTTCTTCAAAATTTTACTTGTATTTTTTGTATGTGGTAGAAGATGGGGAGGGGAAAGAAATGGGATCTGATGACAATTATTGTAACAGTCTGAAAGCATATGATAATGACTATGAAGAGGTTCACAGACTTCTAAAACTGTATAAGATGAACTACATAAGATGGTAAGTGCTTTGAAACAGCACTAAATTTAAAAGTGCAAGTTGTCCCCTTATTTCCTGGAAATTCATCAAACACTAAGACAGAAAAGAAGGATGAACTCAGTGGAATAGCTCAGTGTTAAATAAGAACTATCCTGGCTTCTCTCATCCATTCACCATCATGTAAATTGTGTGATCTCTCCACTCTACTAACAGAGCAAAAGTTTAACGCATGTGAACGAGTAAATGCATCAATTTCTATGGCTCTATAAAGCTCATTAAAGCCTGCAAAACTAGAAAAACTGATGCTTTCAACAGGCTTTTGCCACTGGTCTGAAACATGCTCCTCTCCCCATCCCTTCTTTATTTTGCTTATACAAGATGATTTCCAAAGGCACAAAGATTGGCCTCCCAAAGCTGCAGAAGCTGGAAGTTTTCTCCTGCTGCCCCATATGCTTTTTTCAGCTTTTGCACAAAGCAAGAATGGGTTTTCTCCTGCAACATTTTGGAGGAGCAATTATTAAGAAAACAGTGACACTTCTGAACTGGATTGGATAGAACCCTATAGCAACAGATTCCTCTGTACTTGGGAAGAAGCCTCATCAGCAAAGCAGTAAAAAAGACAAGCATGGATGGTGGGAACTTCTTTAGCTGCCTGGATCCTCATGGTTCTGACTTCCTCCTGTTTCTGCCCGTCACCCTGTCCAGAAACAAATCAAAACCAAAAAAGAAAACACTGCTGCTGTGCACAACAAGTTTCAGCAAGCCTTCTGATCACCTGAAAAATGAAACAGCCCATAGGGCTAGAAGAGAGACAGAGAGTAGAGCTCCACTTGAAATGTGGCAGCAAAGGGTCTGCCAAGGCAGCAGCAGGTTGCAAACAGAATCTTTCCCAGAGAACAACTTCTTCTGGGCAATGGCTGGAGGTCTTGGGCTAAAGGTAAGGTTGAGGTAACAACCAATATTAGCTACTACAATATTCACAAATTTTCAGCTATGCTGCTTGCATACTGAGAAAAGGTTATTTCCCCCTTCCCACCCCTTCATCAACAAAAAGAAGTCAGTACTGGAATAAGTGGAACTAAAATCAAAATACACAAGACTATTTTGAACTGAAATTAATTATATAGTAGAGCTTGTTTTGTGCAATGAGCAAATCGTGCATGCCAAAGTTGAAGAACAGTGAATATAATAAATATAGGCTGCTGTCCAATTTTCTTTTTTGGTATCCCTTTCCCAGGCAGAATGTGTTCACAGTGGAAATGGCATCACTTTGCTTTTATTCAATATGAAAAAATTTACCTATACAAACCTAGAAGTCCATAATGCTGTTTGATAATGAAGCAGGGCCAGCAGACTTCACTATACTCCATAAATCTAGCCTAGCCAGTATTTTTTCCTATTACTAACTCGTTGATGGTGTAGGGTTTTCAAGAGGTGCAGAGGATCAGCTGCAGTTGGATAAAGGGCAACAGTACTAGCCACTGCTGGGGATCTCTGTTCCACTGCTGTCCCAGGAACATATTCCTTCCAGTTGCCTCAGATATCACTGTGCTTTGCCACCGCCACAGTCGCAAAAAAAACCCAACCAAAAAACAACAAACCAACAACCAAACCACAAATCATCCAGAACTTTCCCATCCCTATAATCCCAGTACCTCCTCCTTTACATCTTGGCTCTGCATCCAGTGACACTCAGGAGTTCCTCTTATTAATACTGAAGCTTGCATTAAGTACTTGACCTTCCCTTCAAAGGATTTGAATGACCACCTGCCTGACACATCGCTCAAGCCATTCTGCAAAGCTCCAGCCAACACACGGCTCAGCACTCCAGAAATCGGGGCTAGCACAGCAGCACTTGCATGAGCAAGTACACAGGAGCAGGGCTGCCAGCCAAGTGCTCTGTGTCGCTACAGCCAGTCACCAGCACTATCAGCTCCCATCAACAGCAACCAATATACAGGCACCTTGAACCAAGCAGTACACACACAGCCCAGCTGCCAATGTATCATTTCTCAACTCCCTTCTGAATTAAAAACAAACTAATCAGCTCTGGGAAGAATACAAGTAGAAAGTTATCACAAGTGTCAGAAACAAACAAAGCAGCTGTATGGTTATTATCTCTTAGGTATTTAGCCCTGCCTAGTATCATGTACACAGGGAAGGATGGTAAAGACTGGTTTAGAAATTTAAAGCTACTCGTTTCTGCCTAATTAACAGTGAGTTAGTGACTACTGAAATTATAATCTCCCCTGACCCTCACATATGCAGAACACAGTAACGCAACAAAGCAAGAGGAACAGGAAGCAATCCATGGTGCTCTCCATGGCTGAAAGCCACTCTCCTGGTTGGAGGCACTGCAGGAAGCATCTCCTGACCTTCTGCAGCCAGGCTCCCACCACGGCACATGGCAGCCAGCCACATGGGAACCAGGGTCCTTCCTGGGGAGGAACTGGCACTTTTCTCAGATATGTATGTAAATGTTTGTCTGCTTAGCTATAAATATATTTTAATATGCACATAATCATACTCACATGTAAGTACCTCACATTTTGCAATACACACTTAGTTAAGAATGTACATACTTATGTATCCTAAAAGTAGGAGGCTAACTTCCCATTTTCTCTCATCAATGTGGGCCCAACCCAACTCCTGACAAAACAAACAGGAATTTGTAAATCGTCTTCCCTGAGCTTTAGATTAGGCATCAGATGTCCCCCACAGCTCCCTCCTGTACATACGCTATCAAAACTCTGTAACAGCTTAATATTTCCTGAGGCCACATATTACAATGATCAGTTCAGACAAGGGAATATCAGGACACAGAAGCATTGTGAGAAGAGAGGTCTAGAGCTTCTAGCTAGTGAGAGGGGAGAGATTTCCTCTTGTGCTCCTTTCATCACGTACTTTTTCATCAGATAAATATAAATAAGTAGTACAGCAGTCGTTTAGTGAGAAGCTTAGGGACATATTGTTCCCAGTGTCCTAATTTTCCTGACACAGTGGGTAAATTTAGACATCTAATTAACAGTCTGTGCCATTTTTCAGGTTACTTGTTGCTGGTTTGTTTTTTTTAGGGCCATCAATGAAGCTTTCCATACCTCATACATATTCTTCATCTCCAGACTGAGTCCCAGGCCTCTCACAGAATGATTGCAAATGCCCCTAGCACATCCCTATTCTGTTTATATAGGCTTTATACAACCCCAGGGAGATGAACTAGGGTCATCTCTAAAGACAGTTTCAAAGTATTACTATACCACTTGCAGAGGTGGGGTGCAACAGACCAAGTAGGAGGAAAAAAGGAAGTTCATCTCTTCAATTAATCTCTAAAAAAATCAGCTGGACTACACAGTCATCCAGTAAGATCCATACTATAAAACACCTGCATATTTATTGTCATTTTCACAATTATATTTGAAACTCTTACTTTGTAGGCCTTGGTGTTCTATGTTTATAAATGACATTTTTACCTTTGCTTAATTATCCTCTTGTGCTAGTAGCTCTACCTCTAACATGCACAATTTTCCATAGTGAAATATTTAACCCTAGTAGGGAAACTATTTGATTTTAAGTCCCTTTCATCACAGAAGCAGCAAAGCAAATTACAAGTATTCAAACAAAAAGGACGACCATTTACAAGTTCATTGTGCCACACAGATACAAAAAGCAGCTCCTGATGCTATGACAGACATACAAGTAAAGAGTTTTTGACCAGATCAATGCTGCAAGCATGCACTAACGTGAATCCTCCTTAACAAGCACTGTGTTTATTATCACTTCTTCAACAAAGAATAACAACCATGTAGCATATCAAGCATATCCTCTCACTTGCTCTCCCCACACAGGTAGGGTAAAATGGGTCTTCTAGTTTACGCTTGGCTAAAAAAAACCTCACAGCTAAATGTGTGTATGCATCAAATTTCTATAATGATACTGCAGTTTAAGCAAGGCATATGCAACATGAAAAAGAGAAGTCCCAAGAGAAAACTAGGTTCTCTTCACCCCTGGTTTTTTGCTCCTGGACCATCGAGATAACTGTCAGATTACTACTACCAGAAGCAGGCAAAGGAAGAAAAAATCCTCTGCAGAAGTACCTATTCATATCTGCTCAGAGGAGACACAATGTATTTCTTTTTTTCTATCTGTAATAACAATCCAACTAAAACCACAATGGTTTTAGGTTTTGATCCCTTCAGGGTCATGCCTTGATGATATGAAACCTGTTTACAGAAATGCAGGACACTAAAAGTAAAAATGGCCACAATGACTGTTGAGTAAGCAAAGGCAGTCTATAACATTATGCGGTGCCAAAGAAAGCTTTGCTACACCTTTCTTTTTACTTCAAATGATCAGTTTTTAGGCTGCGTTTGCTGCTTGCTTTGGCAATTTCTATGAAGAAGATAAGGTGTGCAGCCCCACGTAGAACTAGAAAGAAAAATTCTGACAAAGTTTTGTAAATGATTAAACACCTTGTAGTGAAAAATCCTATCTGACATCAGTCCAACATCAAGTAAGAAAGGCCTCCATTATACCTCTCAGCAATCCACCCAACTTCCCATGAAGTCTGACTTTACTGTCTGTAGCTCTAGGATGGCCCCTCTTTTCTGCTCTCCTGGGTACCAGAGCCTTGGAGGGAACCATCCAGGGGAGCTAGGAGGAAATCCAACAACCTTCCTCTCGTGCTCTGCTCCGCTGCCCACGGCACTGCTGCAACTCTGTGGCAGCTGCAGCCTGGTGGGAGAAGCCAGGGCTTCCATGGTCCTTAACTCCATAACAGCTGATCACTTTGAGTACTCTGGGCTCTTTGGAAAACAATCTCATTGTCAAGGTTGGGTGCTTAGGGAAACTAAATTGACTTTTCAAAAAATCACTAATGCTTTTTACTGCATTCCTCATCCCTCTCTGAAAAATCTTTAGCTAGGTTCCAGCTTTTGTATCCTGCCTGGAGATTTATTTTAATTTCTCAGAGGCTCCTGAATGTAATTTTGTAATGATAAACTCCTAACACATGAGTTTTAAGGCTTTCTCCTTCAATGCTTTCAGTAGCTCTTTCATACCATGGACAGATTTGTACAGGAAAAGCAGTAATCCACGTTTGCTGGAATTGTCTCTCACACATGCTTGGAATACAGTCTGGTTGATACAAAGACATTTGCAGCTTTTCCTATCATGTCAGAATATCACAGAAGTCCAGAAATTCAGGACATAGGGGGGTTATTTTTCTGAAAGAGATAAAACATTAGGATTCAAAATTTAAAGAAAAGCATCTCACAAATTGAAGAACAAGGTTGTGACCAGTGGCTAGTGAAAATCTACAAAATGTCTGTGAATAAAGTAACTATTACTGGTTTCCAAGGTGAAAACTAGCACCTTTGACTGAAGAGTAACAACTAACCTGGGTTAGCAGAAACCTTGATTGAAACCACTGTGTTTCACTCACTCTCTGTGGTTGATCATGCCTAGGGAGACTTCCTTCATTATATAAAGCGTGTAGGAGATAAATGGAACAAAAATCCCTAGGATAGTTAGGTCAAATGACATACACCACAGTGACACATTTTCCTGTATGAAGACAGAAATTTCCAGTCCTCAGACACGATAGATGTGTCAAGTTTACTTTTCAGGGAGAAAAAAAGGGTGCTTATAGTTCTGACTAACCTTTGTAGAAACCCTTAATTCACAGAACAAGCGTGGAATCTTGTCTGGGAAAAGCTTCTCCTGCTTCATGCCTTGAAGCTACCACATGCCTTAAGTACCCTGACAAGATTTTGAATCAGACAATAAGGATGAAATGGAGTAAGAGAGACTGTTGGGGCACAGAGAGGGAAAGGGGAGGGGATGAGAAGAGCAGATGGTAACATCTGTTATATTTTGCTTTTACAGTCCAAGTAAGTCTAAAACCCAAAGCAACTACACTGCTCCAATGTAATTAAGAGCTTCACTAATGTGAAAAACCTTTCTTTAGGAGACACGGCAAAGTACAGAAGGTTGCCTCTGAATGGCCACTCCAAAAACCCACGGTAATCAAAGACATTTGTCAGCTTTATCAAATAAGACACACAAAGCTAGGGGCTGGAAAGCATGTCTGTTAGCAACTACAATTGGCAGTAAGTCTTGGGTAGATTCAAGTATCTTAAAACAGAATTCAACTCTTCATCGTACAAAATCCTAAATAGTTTCGGAGGTTCTTCAAGGTCCAAACACACAGAATAATGTTGAACACATGTCTGTCTTCAGTGTACTTTCAACTCAAACACTTAATAAACTAACCCAGGCTAGTAATCTCTGCTACATGAGAAACAAGTATGAAGTACTGACCTTAGTGGTGGAGGGGGAAATGCAAATGTTGAAGGGGATCCTGCTGCATTATACCTTCAAAGAACTGCCCACCTTCCACAGCTGACTGTTAAGGTCTTGAGAACATTCGTTTTGTAGAATTACAAGCATGTTCTGAAAACTTACGAGGCACTGAATTTACCTTCATACTAAGAAAAAACACTCTTCTCTTTGAAAAAGAAAACAATGAACTCCATTTTCTAAAACACATCATCATCAAGATTTCATTCCATGTTATCTGTGAAGAATTAAGTAGGGCTGTCTGGAGCACAAGATGTAACTCAAAAGTAATGGGCTCTGTGATAAATTAAGACACTCCTTTCATAGATGATAGTGCATTCCTGTCACATTAAGGCATTTTGAGCTACAAAGACAACCTAAAGACTGATTTGACTATTTTTTTCAATAATTTAAGAGATTATATACCAACTTTTATACTCCAAGCAGTTTTCTTAAACTTTATTGAGGATATTTCTCTGAATGGTAAAATAAAATAAAACCAGATTTATGATTAAGCACTGTGTGCTGGTTTGGGCTGGGGTAGAGTTAATTTTCTTCATAGTTGCTGGTATGGGGCTGTGTTTGGGATTTGTGCTGGAAACAGTACTGACAATGCAGGGATATTTTCATTATTGCTGAGCAAAGCTTACGCAGAGTCAAGGCCTTTTCTGCTTCTCGCATCACTCCATCAGTAAGTAGGCTGGAGATGCACAAGAAATTGGGAGGGGACACAGCTGGGACAGCTGACCACAGATGACCAAAGGAATATTCCAGATCATATGATGTCATTCTCAGCATGACAAGCTGGGGGAAGAAGGAAGAGGAGGACATTTGGAGTGATGGTGTTTGTCTTCCCAAGTAACTCTTACACGTGATGGAGCTCTACTGTCCAAGAGATGGCTGAACACCTGCCTGCCAATGGGAAGTGGTGAATGAATTCCTTGTTTTGCTTTGCTGATGTGTGCAGCAGTTTCTTTATCTCAACCCACGAGTTTTCTCACTTCTACCGCGAGGGGAGTGAGTGAGCAGCTTTGTGGGGCTTAGTTGCTGGCTGGGGTCATCCAAGCTACCCTCAAGGTCAACAAGGTGCCAACAGTGGAGTTTATCCTTGAAAGGCAATGTCCCTGTCCCTGGGGGAGGATTTCCATGCACAGATACAGGTCAAAGCTGCTACTGGGCCACTTTGTAGCAGAACTGACTGAATACTCAAAACCTCCTTCAAATCCTCAACCTCCCAGCACTGTTTTACTCATATATAATCCATCTTGTGTACTTAATCACACACTGCAATAAGTATTGCTGTTTATAAAATGGTATACTGATATTTTTTATTAAAATTATTACAATAATTCCCTCAAGATAATTAGCATGTGACTGAAAATCAAAACACTATATAAAACTAAGTACAGATTAGTTTGCTTTTCAGTCCACTTCCTAATATCCACTAAGAAATTCAGCTGCCTGACCTATGCTGCCCAAGTTCCCTAAACAAATACTTGGGGAAAAAAACGACATAAAACAGTAAAGCTAAAGAGATTATCAATTCCTCTCTTATTTCCTGCTGATCATTGCCAGACTGTTTCTGCTCCTAAGTGCAGGCTTCATTATCAAAGATGGACAGAATACAAGTACATTCAGTGGAGGCCGGCTGTTCAGGAAATAGCTATAATTTGGTAAACAGCATAATAAACACTTGAGCATCCTTGATGCAATGGGTAATGAGCCAGTGCAGTCATAAGTATGTACATAACAATGTTAAGATTATACTGTATTTCACATCTACACACACACTCATTCTGAGATGGCCGTATAATATTTCAACTATTGTATTTGTTTCCTTCCTAAGATAAATTTATTACTTTTTCCTCTGTACTCAGCTAGTCACTTGTAAAAGAAAGCAACATTTTACTTTCATTCTTTGCTCTTTCACTCTACTTTTAGATTACATACCTAAACCTTCAGAAGCCTTTGTTCATCACGGCAACCAAATGTATTACACTCCAAAGCACCAGAGATCCTGGAACTAAATGCAATCTCACAGCAAGTCATCAACATGTCTGTAGCACATGCAGTAGAAAGCGATTTAAATTCCCAGTCTCTTCTCCTTGCCACCATGGAGAATAATAACAATCCATAACATATCCCATTCATCTAACAGCTGAGAGGGTAATGAATTACAGTGATAATTCAGTCACTTATTATTAAAAGATTACAACATTAAAAATGAAGTGGGATTTTTTCTTTTCTCTCTTTTTTTTTTTTTTTGAAGGCAAATGATCATGTTTTCATACTATGTGAGTAAAGTAACATACGGTATTACTGATTCCCAACTATATTGTAAGGGTCAGCTTGTAACAAAGCCCTTAAATTGAATTAGATTTAAAGTTAGCATTTCTCTGGCCTGAAACTCAATCCCAGTTCATATTGTTTTGCTTGAAGTGCTGAAAATATCAGTATTGCTTAACAAGAGTGTCTAGAATTTATTGCTATTCTTCTCTGACAGCATTGCCCATTTTTCAATAAAATTGCAAATGCTCATAGTCGATTTTGCTTAATACCTTTCTTGGTCTGGATTTAACAAAAAAGAAAAACCAAACCAAAATAAAATCCCAAACAAAAAGCTCCCAGGAACACCCCTGCCCCAAACCAGTCTACATTGCATGGTGCAAACTATGAAAAATGTAACTGGAACAAAGTCTCTACACTACATGCTGGGCTTTTAAGTCTATCAAGCCTACGGTTCCAAGTGAAATATCTGTAGTTTCAATTCCCAACAAACCTGTTAAGTTTTATTACTAAAAAAACGTTCTTTATCAAACAAGCATCAAGCCAGCTCTTCCATCCAAGGGATCTGGTTACCCATAGACTTTTCAGGTTAATTCTGTGACAGATGAAATATGTACATAACTGAAACTGCTCCTTAAGTACGAAGGGTAAATGCATGTTTCCACACGAGACTACTCAATCATTAAATGCAGGACACAGCATCATCTAATATAAAGATGACGTTTTAATAAAGAGACTTTTTAATGTAGAACATCTGCAACCCTTCTATCAGCTCAATCTAAATGTCTGCCCAGGGTCAATTAAAAAATACCTCAAAAGTTTGATGCATAACCTTTTCACTTTCCCAAGTATGTTTCTGCTGTTTGCAGGGTAGGAATTGGGAGGTGGGGAGAGATGGGAGGAGAGAGGAAGGTCTACAAGAAAAATTAGGTTGTCAGAAAATGTCAATAGTCACATCAAATCTTCTGTAAATGATTTTTGAAAGTCTGTTTCACTTTATGTATAGCTGAACAATAACAAGTATAATGCCAACTTTCATTTTGGAAACAAGCTGTGAAGCTCATCTGTATGTGGACACAAACTGTAACTGGTTAAGACACAGGAAAATCCTGCATCAGGACTTCTATGGGGCAGACTGTGGAGAAAGTACATTCTTGCCCGACATGATCAGGGGAAATCTGGAAAGCTATTGCTACAGAGCTCAAAGGAGGGGGATGAGAAGTGATTATTTTATCTCTAACTGTATTTCTTTTTCCATTCATTCACATTATGTGGTAGATCTCTTTGTAGTAACTGGGCAGGACTACTGGAGAGTAACCACACTTCTCTCTCTGTCCCTTACCCAACAGGATGGGGCATTGTCACCGCAGTGAACACAGGATGGGGGCAAGGGGGACCCACAGAGGAGAGCACTACCAGGGAAGCTCTTAAATTACTATTCTTCATCATGTTAAAGGAAGAAGACACATGTTGTCAGTTCCACTTTTAACAAAATAAGAAGCACAAAGGAGGGCAATGATATGCCTTGATTTTCACGTTTAGTATTCCCTCTCCACTCCTGGAGAGTTGCCATTATTCCTTATTACTCATTTTCATCCTGTAACCTTTCAGCTGAATCTGCTGAGTAGCTTTCTTATGAGCCTGTCTATTAGCCCATGATATTTGGGTTTACTTTGAGCAGGCTTCTTACTTTCCTCAGAACACTCTTCAGTGCCACACTAAATCCTATCAGATCCTCATGATCTGCAGCAGGGACTTGACTGGCTATCACCATCTGTGCCTCCCAGCCATCAGTCAGTGCCTTATCAGAAGCTTATTACTACTATATACATTTTTGGATCAGGAGTTAATTTAACTTGAAAGTTCTTTTTAGCTCTTCACTATGTTCTTGTAGGGCCATAGGCCAGATTTTTTAGAATTACTAATAGCAATTACTATACAAAAGAGGTTACATTTTTCAATTGCATCATGCACACTTTTTTATGATGTTAAACCTTGGTTCAGCAATCACTGTGGTCTTTTTCCTGGAGTACTATAAAAGATCATTTTGCTTTCCTGGGATGGTAGATGTTACTAAGTGAGCAGACTGTGCAGGTTGTCAGTCTTTTGTTTGGTGAGAAAGTCTTTGGGCTTTTTTTTGGTGTGGTTTGTTGTTTTTTTTTCAGTAATGTCATGAATCAATTTTTAAATTGTCAGGCTTTCTTGTATTTTTGCAATAAGCTATTAGGGATTTTAAACAAAGTGACTCTTCAGATTAATATCCATTTTAGTCCTTATTAAAAGGCTCTAAAAATGAGAGGTGAGAATGAAAAATATGTATTTTTAACTGACTCAATCTTTTTCTTTATCAGAATTATCACACGAGGAACATTTGAGTTTTGGAACCATTGTCTCAACCCACGCAGAGACAAAAAGCCTGTTTCATACGCTACCCAACACCGAGTGCTACATAGCATAAATAGTACTGCTCAAATCTGTTTGGTTTGTTGGGTTTTTTGGGGGGAATTCAGGCATATATTATTAAGGAAATAAAATTTGTTTCTCTCACTTTTTTCTCCTTTTAGCCCTGAACAATCAGCAATCTAATAGACAAAAACCTGAATTTTATTTTTTTCATAAATTACAAAGCTAAACTCCATCTTGAATTATTCCTGTGAAACACAAATCAAAAGAAAGTGATTGTAAAAAAGCAGCTGAAGGAAGAATTTTGTCTCCAAAATATTTGTATACCAGTGAGAATAAATGAGTAGCAGAAAAATCATTAAAGTTTACATTGCAGTTTTCAGGATTAATCATTAAAGGGCATTTCTGAAGAAAAAAACAATAAATCTGATATTGAGTTACTACAAGAAACACAGAACCTCAATACACCATATTTAGGTTCGCTATTCAGGGATAAAGTGGACCTTACAAGCACTCAGTCTCAAGTTAGGATCTCCCCAGTAAGTCTGAAAAAACTTTCATCACTCTAAAGTCTACACCGAACTGGGACTAGCGTTAATTCTCCTACATCCTTACAACCCAAGGGAAAACAGCAACAGTCACAACCTTATACCAGCTCACTTCAGCTGTACATACCTAGGAACACTCTGTGGGGCTCCTCCCAGTACAAGACTTCCAAGAAGTTCAGCAAGCCTTGACTCAGGCTTTTTTTGATACAAACCAAACTGCATGTTTGTGTTTTTGTGGTTTAGGACCAGTCCGTATCTCTTTGAAACATCTGCTCTTTTTTAGTTCAGAAAAACTGACAGACTCCAGGATGCTCTCCATTATTTTGAAATAACTGTTGGTTATTTAGATTCCACCAGTCCTTCCTTCTGATCACTCTGCTTTGCCTCAGTTGGTATTTCTATTTCATTTTCTGCAATCAGGTCTGATCAGTTGTGCAGCTGATCCCTATTCCTTCCACTTTTGCCATGGAACAATAGACATTTTTACCCTCCATCTCAACACTGGTCACGAAAATTTAGTCTGAACTTCTGGAATTTTTCTGTTGCAAATTAAATGCACAAATGTTAGCCATTTGTCAAAAGAAAGAGGTTCTAAAACCTGTGTGTTACAGTACTTTCCCAGCTTTCTTTCTTCTGTGTTTCAGAATTGCTACAGTATATTGACTTTAAAAAAATTTTGTTTTTTAAAAGACCAACGCCATTATTACAAGTCCAAGTTCCAAAACAGACAGATACTGAACCTAAACTGCCATATTAAAGGTCCATAATGATCTGTCTCTGCTCAGCCAAATGGATTGTCATCTGTGTTGATTCAATGCAACTTGTCTGTGCCACTCAATACAATTGATCACAAGATGCTTTTATAGAGCATTTGGTTATCTTTGAAATTTGGCACCCAGGGGTCCTGTAAAATGCCCGCAGCTTGAGCTGTTCTTCAGTGAATACCTTTCTCTATAGCTGATAGTGGAATTGTTCTTTTTCTTCATATTGACCCTAAAATTCCCCATATGCATTCAGAGAAATTTCTTTTAAGCCTTACTGTCTCCATCTTGATAGCAACATCCACTTGGTAATATTAATTAAATCTCATGGCTTCAATTATCTGTATGCAGACACTATTCTAGTTTAAGTTCCTCTCTAATTGGTTTTAATTGGGGTTTTTCTTGGGTTTGGTTTTTTTTCCTCCTTCTTGGAAGTTTTATTTTGGTCTCCCCCTCTTCTGTTTGGTCAGCTTTTGAAACCGGGTCCTTGAGAAGCCTACCAAACACAATTTGTGTTTATTTTTTCTTATTGCTTTTTTTAAGTCAATATTTACAAACAGAGTGAAAAGCTACCTCACATTTCAGTGCTTCATTTACAGTCTTCTCCTTTTAGCTTATAAATTAGCATGACATTTTATGCAACCAATTTATTTTTCTATTTTTCCTCCTCCTCTGATCACTGCTGTATATGAAATTTCCTCTGTTTTATATTACAGATTTCCATATCAACCTTTATATTGGTAGGCTTGTTTTAGGTCTGTATCTGCTTTGCACAGTGGTTATTAAGCAGAAACCTAGATGTTCAACATAATTTTCCATTTAGCTTTGTGGAAACTTAAGGATGGAGCTGTTCTAAACACTGCTGGACAACATAAAATGTTAGCCCCCCTCAACAAGGGTTTCTTGCTACAGAAGAGAGCAGCCTCGGTTTCACTGCGACTGGCGTTTTCTAAATACAACATGTAAGATTCCTCACAAAGAAATCTGCATGAGTTAATGACAGTGCAAATTCACTAAGCTGTCATCTACATGAAACAGTTACACTACAACTTTCTATTAAGTTTTAATAATTCTGCAAAGGCATTACAACAGTAGTGCAAAAAATATGGTATCAAAGCTGACAGAAACCAATGTTATGACAGGCAAGCAGCGTCACGAGAGTGACTTAACCTTTGACCAGTAAATTTGAGCTATTATAAGCAATCTGTGTCCCAAAGCACTCAGTGAATGGCTGACGTACACAAAATAAACAAAGACTGAGAAAAACAATAAACTGACAGCCAAGATCAACAAATGATCTTTGTATCTCATGAAGCAATTCATACAATAGTTTGTTAAATAAGCTTTTCTCTGTACTGGGCTGTTTCAACATTTTTGAGTGCCTCGGTGTCCTTGAGATGAGTGAGATAGTGATGCGATGAGATTATTTACTGTAAAGAAGCTCCTTTTAGCTTACGTAGCCCTTAAGCATCTCTTTGTTCCCCTCCCCTAGAGTATTTACAGTACTCAAACATGTAAATCCACCACTTCCTCTCCTAGCCTTTTGCCATTCTCATTATAGAGCCAGAAAAAGCCTGTCAAAGAAAG
Organism: Actenoides lindsayi; assembly: GCA_025331215.1. NCBI lineage: Eukaryota > Metazoa > Chordata > Aves > Coraciiformes > Alcedinidae > Actenoides > Actenoides lindsayi. Next base: position 15,763 of record WTSP01020844.1, on the reverse strand, counting down.
AGATCCAGCCTTTACTTGATATTCTGGAAATTAATTATACAATACTTTAAAAGATTTATGTGCTAATCCACCAGTTCCATAAAAACTCAAGAATACATGTTAAAAGCTTAAAATAGTAATGGTAGAAAAATTGAGTTTCCATGTGTGATGCATGAATTATACATACATTCAATCTACACATATAACACACTACTCAAAAAAGTTACCTATGTACTTTAATTTTAGCTCCACTGTAGCTTTTTACTATGGTGTGATTGCATTGTTTTCATAAACAAATGAGCAAAGACGACATATATATATATATAAAATACAGCTGTTGTTTATTGCTTTGCTCTGCTGGATTGAGGCCTCAAGAAGTTATTAAACTGCTGAAGTAAATCTTAACTATTTAGTTACGCTGAGCCTTCATCCTTTTTTATCTACACTAGTATTGTTGGTCACTTATCTTTTATTTTGTTACTTTCTTTCTTTCTTTTTTTTTTTAAATCTTCCCCAGTGAAAGACCATCTTGTTTGTGCTCTACTTTCAACTGCATGCAAGTGCATGGACAGCACTTTATGGTATAATGCTAAGTTTTCTGCAGCAGGTCTAGGGCCGATAGTGATCTGTCTTCCCACTATGACAGGAACATGAACTTTAAATTTCTTCATATTCTAGCCTAAAAGCAAAGATTAAACTCATACTCTCCAATCTGAATGCCTCCACAAGATAAAAGATGCTGGTATTTAAGCCAGAATAATTGTTAAGGATGAACTAAATAAATATACTGCTATTGTAATCTAATACTGGAGATGCCTAAAACTTGATGTGCTTCTAATTAGACCACTAGAGCACCTATTTTGTATGAGTGTGGTTTCCTTCTTCCCCTCTAAGCATGCAGAAACAAGTAAGTCTTTGTAAAAATGGAAATATCTTTACAACCGATTTTTAATAGTAATTTCCATGCAGGAGATGCAATAAAACCAAATTTGCTTTATTACAACACTGGGCACTAAAGCTAGTTATCTACTCAGAATTAGCAAGCTTGCACTCTGAATCTGTTTTCACCACTCACTGAGTGCAACACACTACACAATTATGCAGTTTACAGAGAACCAGCACCATAGGATTTACAGGTCTTACAGAACATCGTCAGCAATCATCCTACAGATACATAAATACAACTTCCACTTCGTAATTACTGAAATCATCCAACGTGTCACAAGTAGGTACAAAGCAGCTAACGCTACTGCTCTGGGCAGACAGAATTCAAAGAAGATCTATACCTAAAAATTTCTCGTCATCTCTTCCCAAACCATTTCAGCCTGGAGGTCCTGGAGCTGTGCCTGAGCCTGCCTACAGCACCCTCCATTGCTGCAGATGACTGATGGTTTGGGAAGCAACAAATGACAACCAAGCTAAAATAGCCTAAATAGGAATTCATTAAGAAAAAGATGGGGTGAAGGTCTTGAGATATGAAGAGATATATTAACCTATTTTAGCACTTATACCCATAATAATCTGCCTTTTTAAGGGAAAGAAATAATTGCTAATTTCTTTTTGTGTAATTTATATCAAGTCACTCACTCTACATGTGAGTCTGTGTGTATATACATATATTCTAGTCACAGTAAAAATGATTTGTAGCTGTACAGTGGAATTCTCTCCTTCAAAAGAAGTCAGTTTGGTTTTGTCAAATTTTTGCATTTTGGTGAAGTTTTTATATTAAAAATTAAATTAAAAATTTTACAGTGCAGACTGCATCAAAACAAAGAGACAAAAATCAGTAATTTAAAAACATGTATTGCTAAGAAAATTAAACGAATGAAAGTGAGCTTCCTTGACAGTCCTTCCTCGCTATGTGTTAGGAAGGCTGAGCAATGCAAGAGCATGTGGATGGAAACAAGCATTTCCAAATGCAGAAGATATGGAAAGCACATTTGGGGGCAGGGGAAGGAAAGCTAACTTCTTTGAATTGTTTATTTCCTCAATACAATTTTAATTAAAACCAGAACATTAGGATGTCTGTTATACTAAGCTACTGTAATACAGATTTCCATATGAGAGGACAAAAAGCTAAACAAAAGGATGACAGAGGTGGAATGAACAGTGCCCAACTCATTACTCACTAGGGTTCTTTGGCTAGAAAGAAAATAGCAGACAACTGTGGTGACCTTCTGTCACCAGAAAATAGCTTTACAATTCTATTTACACATTATTGCCAATGAACCTGATAATCTGGGGTTAGTGTGAGGCCAGGTATTCACTACTTTCAAATAAGGGACAATGAATGGCACAGGCATACAGTTCATTACTTCAAACCCAATACTGAAGTTAAATGCTAAAGAACTATAGCAAATATTTAGTGGCCTGTGTACCTTGTACTAGATATACGCATAGAGACAGACAATTTTTCACCTTGTAAGTCAATCCTTAAGAGTTGAATTTACTTTTTTTTTAATTCCCCAAATCAGTGGTGATACATATCTCAAAGTATATAGTAAAAACACAGACAGAAGGTGATAGGGTTTTTTTTTCATGTCAGCATTTAGCTAACGTTTTATATTTGCGCAGGTTCCTTTTTATTCATTCTTTATTGTTTCTTCTCAGAAATAAAAAAAAAAGAAATAGGACAGAAGCGGGAAGTTGCAAGAACAGAAAGGGAAAAAGTCGAAGACATCTTCATTTCACCACTCAGAATTATTCAAAGACTTCTAAAGCATAAGATCAAATTCTCTCAAAAGCCCCAGGTTCAAGACAAGACCCTAGAGATGTCACTTCCATTGAATGAAGGAAGGAAGCGGGGTAATGTTCTTTGAATGTAAATATTTCTGTGATGGGAGCACTCAATAGCATAATTGACTCCTATTGTAAACACCATGCAGCACCATGGCCACTGAGAAATCAGAGCAGTTGCTCCTCATGACAACGTGCAGAGTAGAAAAAACACACACAGAGGACACAGACCAAACTAATGAACTCTGCTAGGCTTATTAGTCAAGCTGGGTGACAGCTAGGACGAGACAGAGCCTGGGGTGCAGAGAAGGTTAGAGAAGGGAGAGTAACAAGGGCAGAAACCTGGTGTGGTGCCAGAGGGTGGAGGGCTGGAGGTGATAAGAAGGTAGAGTTAACTCTAGTTACCTGCTGAAGTAAAAATCTGAATGAGCAGGAACTGCTGGGAGAGGATCAATCCTGCACCTTTGTATTCACATCCTAACAAATGAGGCGAGGTGGAGGTTAATGGGACACAGTCAAATGTGGTGCAGAGTAGGAAGCTGTAAAAATCTTTTCTTTCTTACTACTGGTGGACAGAGATAGAAAGCAGGAGCTGCAGTGGAAAGGATAGGAAGCCTTACTTTGTCACTCATTTAATCCTGACAACATTCATACACACCATGGAAGTTTTACAGCAGAAGCAAATCTTAGTGAAGTTGAAGGGTGGTCTAAAATACTCTCTGCCTAGACGTGCTGCAACATGTTGCAGTAGAAAGTGTGCTGCTGAGACAGACTGGCTCCTAAGTGTGCCTGATTGCTCAAAGGAACTAATTACCACGCTGGTCTGTTAACACAGACCAAAGTGGAAAGTAGACAAAGATGGTGCTCTGCTAACAGAGGAAGGTGAGAATAGTCAGAACAATGACCCAGCAACAGTGCGATCCACAAGAGAGACTGATATAATGTGGAAGCAAGAGGAGTCCAAGCAAAAAGGGAAGAATCTTCTTTGGTGTGGTCAGGTCTTCAGTGTGCTGTGTAAGAAGTGAGCAAATTGTAGACACTGCCCCCTCGGTGGCTTTACAGGTCACTTCAAGATGACATCCCATGTAGGGGATTTTGTGAAAGGGGGAAGATGTTGCTAATTTCCATGATGACAGAGTAAGGACATAACCAGGAACACCACAGAGAAAAAAATGAGTTTGCCCATGTTAAATTTGAAATGACACATCAAATTTTTCTAGCAAGAAGGCATAAAACACAGTAAAATATAGAATGTCAGCTATAATTCTGAGGCATTATATTCCAAATTGCATTTTTGTAGGTAAGAGTATCTGTAGCTAGGAGGTAGTACAGAACAAAGGAAACCCCAGGTTGGCACCTCATGCACTAGCAGTACAAAGAAGGGGTAAGGGTGAGTAACCCGGTATTCCGTCAGCTCTCAATAACAATGCAACAGCAGAAGGTTGAACTTGCAAGCTGGGCTAGGCCTGCTTCATATTTATTTTCCGTGAGAGAACAAGCCAAAGTTTTCTAGAAATGGATGGGAAGGTAAGCAATAATGAAACGTTACATAGAGAATGGAGAGATGCTACGTGGAAATATGGGACTGGGCAACAGGAGATTAACAAATGGTAAAAATTGGAATCCCTGGGAAAAAAAAAAATAAGAGGAAAGACAGTAAGAAGTACTCAGAGAAGGAAGAATCCTAGAGATTAGCGTAAAATTAGTTTGAGAAAAATCACACAAAAGCTTACTACTTGTTCATTTTCATTTTCTTTATAATTATTTGCCTGTTTTACAGGAGTAGCCAGACTGGGTTTTAAATGTATTCAATTTTTAACAGATTTATCTGAACAGTGATCATATAAAGTAGGGAAACGCTGTTATTTTTATTTATAAGTGCAGAGGCTAACTTCTGTATAAGGACAACTGTGGCTCAGAGCAGCTGAGTTAACCAGTGTCACCAAAGAAATCAGTAACAAAGCAGGCACTTGAAACAAAGCCTCTCTCAGACTATTCTCCTATCTCCTAAACCATCGCTTGTCCATTTTCTTTCAAAAATCCTGTGTAGAAAAGATGAGGAAAGAAAGAGACAGAGCGGTTCAAAGGGGTCAGTTTTTTCTGAAGCTAGCATACTTCATATGCTCTGAAATTGTGACTACCCCAAAAGGAGCTTTGTTCCTCTTATATGTCAGCAAAACAAAAGGTCAGCCTATTGAAATATTGGTCAGGTCTGACTTTCTCCTATTAATAACAGGTAGAGACACATTTTTTAAAGTAATAGTTAAATAAATGGCTACATGTCTGCAATGATTTCAACTTAAAATGTCAACTGGATTTGAGATGCCATGTGCATTTAATCAATGACTCTGCATTATAATATAAATATTTCTTTGGTTTGACTGCTTTGTCTGGCATAAATCATAATTCAGAGAGATGAGCACATTTCATTTTCTCTACAGATGGCTGTTAATGGCAATACCTATTAAACTGGCACCTGCCAGTACTTTGTAGTTAAGGAATCTGTCAGGAGGCCCCTTCTGTATAATTTATCTGTTAATTGTTGTGTCTCACCCAGCCCCTCCCCATTTACCAAGTTCATGTTACAAGAACTACTGAAACAGAAAATCAGCAAAACAGCTTTTTTTTTTTTGTCTCAAGGTAGAACTCATAACTCCATACTGTATTCCTGAGCACAGTATGATTTTATTGGTTAAATTGAAGCTCAGGAAGACTTAATTCAAATTCTTGTGACTACGACTTTAAATCCTCAAGGATCTTTGACCGTAATGCATTCATACAGAAGTACCCAATGTACCATGACTTACATGAAGAATCTGAAATTCAAGATTTAGCCTCAGATAAGAGACAGATTTTAGAACAAGTAACAGCCAGCTATAGTGAATGAAGAATAAACACACTGCCAGTGTTTGGTATTAATCAAGAATACACTTTGCTTTCTAGGACTTTTTTTGCAGAAGGCATTTCTTAGGAGAGAGGAGACAGACACTTAGAAGAAATATGTCCCCTCCAGAAAAGACCTGAAGTTAACTTTTATTTTAGCAGGCATGGCATACACAGAGGTCAAAATTGAATAGGCAAGTATATATTTAAGTAGACACGTCACAGAATTTAGTGCACAAAATTAATCCTTACAGACAAAGCATGCTGCTTTTATTTTTTTTTTCTTCCTAATTGCTTGAATAATGATATTTCAACTTGAAGTGAACATGCAACTATTTCACAAAAAGCATGATCTTTGCAAACAGTTTGTAATTTTGTGTCCTTTTAAATAGTCAGAGGGAACTTTCTGCTCTGATCTGTTAAGTAAATATAAATCTTGTTATCCAAGTTCAGTAATGAGAGTGAGGGGTCTATTCTTCTTCACTGCACTTGCATACATCTAACGTTAATGAGATTTAGGCATGCATATTAAGAGGAGAACAGATGCTTAATTAAACAAATAAGCCTTTAGTAGGCAGTCCACATGATCACTTTTAGTACAAAACCCCCTTATTTTCTCTGTTTCAGTCTGACTATGAATGCAGCCAAGGAGGAATCAATACAGTGGAGGAAAAGGAAAGTGATACATGTAAATTGAAGTGTTTGTCTTTTTTTTAGTGTAAAACACTTGGCAAACTGGAGATACATTAAATTGATTAGGTATCTCCTCTTCCTCATGCTTTTGTGCTCTATAAAGATATCAGGAGTTTTATTTACTAATTTTTCTATTTGTAAAGTGGGAATTTTATTAGGCAAAAGGAAATCAAGTAACTTATCTGCCTCATTAACTGATGCTGTCTATCAAATACACAGGAATGACATGTCTCGGATCATCCTGCTATTGAGGACAAAAAATTCTAACATAAGTTTAACATAATTAAATTATAATTTAGTTTTTTTTTAATCTATCCACATATATACTGATTTCCAGCATCATATGTACTTATATACAAATACCTTTAAAACTTATGCACACTTTCTCCAGCAAATCACATCTTTATTATTTGCTCTTTCTTCATTATACTGCTAACTTTTCTTCTACAACACTCAACTTCTCAAGGCAACAGCAAGCAGAAAAAAATCTCTCCATAAGATATCATAGTGCTATACTTAATGGAAGTCAATATCTGCATATTATGCTATCTACTCTACAATACCATTACAGGCTCGACAGTGCCGGTTGTAAAAAGTATCATTCTGAGCATAAGGCCTATAATAGTAATAAAGAAAAAATGGTAATTTCTGTCTTCCAACTAGAATGAAAAATTAAAATCACTAAGGCACTTAGCTCAAAGGAAAATTGGCAAATGAAGGGGACAAAAAATAAAATATTCATGACATATTGTGAAATGGAAGGTAAATAATTTAAGATGAACTATTATGTGGGAAAGTGCACTCTTTCTGAAGAGGAAAAAGCAAATGTAACTAATACGTGCACACATATATAGATATATTTTCCTCCTTCCTGGACTTGCAGTTAAATGTATACATGCATAAATATGCAAGTCATGGCCGATGTGCAGTATTTGTGAGGAATAGACATTTTCCCATCTGTACTAATTTTGAAAATATTTGCTAGTGAATTAGGGAAGTCAAGTTGACAAGAGTTGCCTTATATGAAGAAGGTTGGTTGTTTTTTCCTTTTCCTGAATCCAGCCTAGAAACAAAGACTGAATGAGAGGGTGTTTTCCCACTGCACTCCAGTTCAGCAAAACTCTCCATTTTGAGTCACCCATTACATACTTGCTCTTAGATTTTTATACTACTAAAAAAAAAATATGACTTCAGCCTCCTGGTATCTGCCTGGGGGAGCTACCTATTAAAATGCCATTGGTGTGGCTGCAGTCCATTAGCTAAGTTACCTTCATATCCATAAAGCTGAAAGGGCTGCCCAGAATTTTTTACAGTCACTATCTGGAAAAGGTAGTGAGAGAGCCACAGACTTATATTTATTATACGCAAGGACTGTAACCACTGCTATGGGATTAGGATACAGAGCAGCACTGCACAGCAGAGGTCACATTTCCCTTGTGATTTAAAGGTTTAGTCTTTCTCCAGCTTAATTCAGAAACCAACACAAAGCCTACCCTTTTTTAGAAAAGAATATTTTGACAGTATTTCGAAGCATGGCAATTAAATAAAGATAGATTACAAAGTGAAAAACTAAAGTTAATGACCTCCACTGAGGAATAATTGTTTATTTATTCTTAACCTCTTCATTAGAACAGCTTTGCATGCCTGGTGCTAGTGATAATGCGTTTTGCATTAGTGCTCAGCATCAAGGATTTCTAATACTCTGCAACAGTGGGTTGAGTCCTCCAAACAGCCTGCAGAGCCAGATCACATGGCTTTTGACAGTTCTCAACCAATAACATTGCACACTACCTTTATTCAAAGGCAGAAATATGCTGTTCCACTGTAGTGTTTCTCATGAAAATACAAGACACCTTCAACAAATACACAGAAGCGCATTTGAGGTCCTGCAGTCTCCTCAAGACTCAAAGAATCAGTCAGTTCAATGTAAGAAAAGGTATGAAACAAGAATTTAATGTAGCATGGTGCAATCTTGCCATTGTGCGACCCTGCCACTTATGTTTCTGCATACAACTAAGTATTATTTCTATTCCAAAAGAGTTTTAGCATAGATGCTAGACACCAGCTTTTCCTGAAACTGTAGTATACATTTAGTCAGAGCTCCAAAATGAAAGTATTTAACGTAGTTTCCGTATATACAATATCAACTTACTTTGTTGTCTGTTGTTTAGTGGTGGGTTATTTAGTGAGCTGCTATGATGGTGCAATGTGTCATAAAATAGCAAAAAGCAGAACATAATGCTCCTTAGCCAGTGTTACCCACAAACAGTTAACGGAGTAAATTGTTTTTGTTCTTTGGACAGCACATGCACACATACAGTACTAAAGCAGGCAATAGATGCATCGGAACCCAACAAACAAGAAATCAGACACTGTGCACACCACAATAAAAGTACTTTGGATTATAAAGACTTAACTAATCAGTAATAACCAGTGTCATCTGCATTCCAAATCTCCAATATATTAACCTATTTTGCTCTAAGTGCCACAGTCATTAAAATGCTGCAGCCCAGAGTTCCAGTTAATAGAGTGAAACAACACAACTCTTTTAAAAACAATGATTACAGAAATAAAAGCATGATTTCTTGATGGTTTCTCTGAATCACAGTCACCTAAATAAAACTTCAATCCAGGAAAAGATTAGCAGGAAAGCAATCATTCTTTTTTTTTTTTTTTCCTATGTGTAAAAAAAGACCAGGAACTACAAGTAAATAGCAGCTGAGCAACAGATGAGGCACTAAGTGAAATCTGTTAGCAACTGCTAACAGCTTTGCTATTTTCTGTTGTTAAATTAGAAAAAAAAAACAAAAACCCCCACAAAAAACCAATGCAGTAGCAATTCCAATATGTTAAAAAATATCAGATGCGAAAGACTAAAGCTCAATGCTTCTTGTACTACAGATAAATACTTGGGTTTGGTTTTAATGTCTTGAAATACTTTGTTATTGATTATAAGGCAGAAACAAGACAACTCACATGGACACACTATCAAGATAAAACTTGTTACAGCTGTACATATGACCCAAAAAGTATAGCACAAAACCCTCACTGTAGACAAGTGTGACACTTCCAGCAGCTGCTTTAGCCTCAAATTCTACTTTCCTTTGTTCTTTATACCTGACCCCTGGTGATTTGCCAGAGAGTGCATGTGTCTTCATTAGCACTGAGCTTTCTGGCAAGGCCTCAGAAATATTCTCATTGTCCTTCTGGTCCTGGAGCTTTCACTACAGATGATCATTTCCTATTTATCTCAACCCAAACTTGACATGGGTTCAGCACATCTGTTTTCCTGTTTGGATGCATCTACACAGGACAGTAGAACTAGGCAGGCATAGCTGAAATAACTCTGAACAAAGCAGCCCACAAATTACAAACTGTATGAATGTACCAGTGTGGACTTCCATCTCTCAGTAGTTAGATGGCTGCAGTCACTGGACTAGTTAAAAAAAAATTATGGCATCACCCAGTCCCAGGCCAGATATATCCTCTTCCCATTCCTGCCAGCTGCTTTCTGAACTTCTTTTCTTGTGGGTCCATTTCTCCTGTCAGTCTAGCAGGGGCTCTGGTCATTGTTCCTCATTTTGGTGGTCTCTCACGTGATGGATCACAGTACAACCACCACCATGTCTACAAAAGGAACACTACAGACTTCTCCATTCAGCTTTCTGTACTCTTATGGTACACTTCTAATGCCTCCTACAGCAAGTTCCCTTTCCAATTTAAAATCAATGTGTCAAAAACTGAGCTTATTTCTGTTTCTAAATACTTCTACTTCTTTCTCTGAAGCCACCAAGAATTAGTAGTCACACTGCCTCCTGCAGAAGCTCTCAACTTTGTCATCTGCAGCTTCTCTCTTTCCTTTCACAGATGTTCTACCAAGAAAACATGCCAGTTTCATCTCCACAAAGTCATGAAAATTCTGGCTCTTTCCATCCACGCTGCTAAAATACTTGATCATTCAAACCTTCTTACTGCAGCCTCCTCCTGCTTAGCATTCCTAACACTCACTCATCTTGTCAGGTGCAAAACTTGAGTTTGAAAAATATCTCTGGAACATAGTACTTAGTATTTGACCTCTTCTAAGTTCCCCCATTAGTTTACTATTATTTCTTTTAAAAACATTTGGATTGGTTTTGTTTTTCATGTAATCTACAGCAGTTTCTCTCTGAAAAAATACCACCCTGGTTTTGCTCATATTGAATACCCAATTCTTTTCTAAGTTCACACTACTTGCTCTTGTTCAATCTTAACAGGTCACCACTCTTTCACCTTTACCATGGCTGAGATTTCCTAGGACTCTACCCTTCTCAGGAAGGAATTTCTTTTCAAGAATGATTTTTATAAATTCTAGGAAGAAACACTTAAGGAGAACACAGAACCTCTAAAAACCTCCCAGCTGAACTGTTTACTCTTACCAACAATTCTTTCTCTGTTCATTACAACCTGTGACTTCCATCTTTGTGTGCTTTATAGAGAATTTTAGTGGTGTGGGATAGAAATTCCCATTCTGTGCTGCCATACAGATAAATAAAAAATATAAACAATTACTATCTGCTGGAAAGACTATCAATCTAAATAAACAGCAAGCTTATGAAAAGAACAGATGTATAAAGCTTGTGTACAACCAAAATGTGAAATATATTCTGAAAAACGGAATCACTAAGAATGGTAACCTATTGTTTCCAGCTTTGCATATTGATGGTCATGAGATTTTTTTGTCAACTACAATCCCTTGTTTTGGATTCTGATGTCACTGAGTGTTCCTCCTGGCTCAGGCATCACATCCCTCCTGTAAGTAAGATTTTGCACTTCAAACTTTGAATCTACCGGTGATACATGAAGCAGAAAACTGTTGTCAGACCTCTGTGTCACTCTCGTCCTCGTCCAACAGCCCTATTCACACCAAAGAGTTGAAAAGAAGAATGAAAAGTCATAGTTGTTGAAGTCATGCTCCTAATTATTTACTATTTTGACTACTGTTGCATGTTAATCCCTATTTCTTTAAACTGTATGAACACAAATGCAGGTGCAATGCACAGGTGTGAGTATGTGCCTCCTTGGCATTCCTAAGGAGCTCCGTTTGAATGCAGACTGGTATACTCACACATCTTCATCTTATGAACACTAACTGCTGAAGTCACGCAAATTTGGCACATAACCCTCCCTGCATATTTTTTAGAATATCCCTATAGTGTTCAAAAGTTGATAGGACAATTTTAAGGATTCCTCTTGATGATACATGGGAAGTCAGCTAAAACCGTCAATGTAATACAAGCCATTTGACTGCAGAGGACCTATCAACAGAAAGCTGCAAGGTGAGTTCACCTATCGCTGTCCTAGTGAATATCATCGTAAGTGAATGATCTTGCAACTGAATTGCTTAGATTACTAGTGAAATGTATCTTCACCTTGGCAATGATTCTGTCTTTTGTATGAATCTGGCTTGTCTAAAATACAGGATGCTAAGAAACACCAATAGCCTCCTAAAACTAACATTAAGCGTTCATTGCTACAGGTAACTGTATAGTCATACAGGCTCATCTCCTCCGGGTGATAAATTTCATTCACACATTCTATATTAATTGCAAAGAGCTATTTAAATGGAAATACTTTAGTCCTCAATAGAGTAAACAGGTACCAGAGGCAGAGGTGATAGAGTCCCAAAGGCTCCAGCAATAGCAAGGAAATGGCCTGAAGAACTTTATTTGTGATGATTCCACAGATGCAACCAATTGCCACGGGAGAAATCACTTGCAAGCTGCTGTATGGATTTTCTGGCTCATAGTTCATAAGCAAGGTTCAGTATCATCTGGTGCATGCAGGCAACTCGCAGGGGACTCAGCCTTGATTTGCCTATCTATGGCCCTATCAATGCAGTGACTACACATGGGGAGCTGTGTAGATGGCTCAGCCTTGAGTTGTCCATAAACCCCAGGACAAACAGGGCAATGCTGCAGCACACAAAGAACCCAAATGTGAGCTGAGCCTTGCACCTCAACAAATGACATGTCCTGAGTCTCAATTCAAACCCCTATTAGGCTTCCTGAAACAGATAAGGAGTACCTCAAGTGGTACTTCAGTGGTGGTTTCAGCCGATAAGACAACTTTTGTGTCTCCAGACAGCATAATCTAAATCAGGTATAGTACTGACACAATCACCTGCAGGGTTTCAGCCACAACCTTCTGTATTCAAACAGTATAATCACTCACAGAAACCAGGGGATAAAAGTGCTAAGGTTTAGCTTAGATTTTTCGGAGTCCCCTCTCCAATGCTTACGTGTATGGAGACCCCTTCCCCCTTGGTCAGGACATTGGCCAAGGTGACTTTTCTAAGATTGAGACCTCTTACCTGGAGCGGTAAGCGAATATTCAGCACGCTGTAAGTTTGCAAACATGGGTGATTAACTAACACACGTATAATATTTAGCCCACTTTCTAATTTGTCATAATGTATTCTTGCTTTTAAACTGTAATAGTGTATTCTTCCACTGTATCCATAAAAACCTGCATTAGTGGCGTATTAGATTTCAAATAGATTGTTTGCTTGGGCCTTACAGTTAAACCTGTGAGTTGAAATAAATAATTTCCTTAAACCTCGAAGTTCAGTCACTTTTCACCATAGCTGGGTAGGGAGGATGGTGAACTTTTGACAACTGCAAATGTTACTAGACTGTTTACAGTAACGAGCAATCCTGCTCTCCCCAAAGCTCGTAAAGGAAGCAGATAAGCAAGGCAAGAGAAGGTGAAGGTCTGAGCATGTGACTGGGTCACATATTACTCAAAAATATTCCCCACAAAGCCTCCCTCACTGACACACACTTGTTTATAGCCTGAAACCTTGAATCTTTTCTGACATATGGGAATGAATTTCAAAGGCACAAAAAGACATTTTGTCTGCCAAATGTCTTCTGCCTCAGCTACAAGTTTGGTGTAAAAGTATAAACTGCTTTCTTTTTAAATAACATAAACATTATTTTGAATCCAAGTGAAATAATTTTTCCACTACTTTATGAGAGTATCGGTTGTCTCCTACATTATAATGAGAATGGGTGTCTGTTATGTTTTTTTAAAATGCCATACCTCAACATGACACCAAAGCCTTTCTTCTTTTTCTTTTCTGGATCTTCATTTTCTTCCTTCCTTTTCTTCTCTTTCATTTTAGATTTGCCTTTTTCCTTTTTCTTTTCTTTCTCTCTACTTTTTTTGTCTTTTTTTGCTTTGGTTTCTGCATCTTCTAGTTCAGGGTTCCCTAGAGGGGCAGATTCCATATTCTGAGCTTCTTGACCAGAGTGAGAACTCTTATCAGAGAAACCATCTGCACAGAATGAAAAAGAAGCATTGAGGATGGTTAGTGGCCACCAAAACGCAAATAGCATGACATACAGCACGAGTGTCTACAAAGTGCTCAAATGACTCACAACACTTACTCATTTAACTGAAGAATTTAAAAAGCAAACTAAATGCATCTAGAGAGTTCAAGAAGATTTCTATTGTAAATTAAATACAGAGCTATTTTAAGGACTTGTTTTCTGGTTATTATTCCTGATAAAAAACTCCTGACATGGTAAACACTATTCTATTTGAAATCTAGCTTGTTAACCTCCATCAGGTCAAGAAAACTGACATGTTGGAATGCAAACAGTACTTTAACAAGATATTCTGGTGACTGACATAACCAACCTACGTAACAAAATGATTTCATTCACTCCTTGGAACCTTTCTATTTTAATGGCTGAAAAAGAAATAGATAAACTGTTCTGTCTGGTTGGAGAAGAGCTGTGTTATTTCTATATGGGGGGCTCAGGATCCAAGTACAGTTTTATGTTTCATGCTAAAAGAGACATATTTCCAGACTGGGGTCTGTAAGCCCATGGTGACAGAATGAGCAGCAGGATGCTATCAATACACTCTGCTTTGTCTGTAACAAGAAACAAATTTCCTGGTTAGAGAAAAGGGAATTGTAGACAGCTCTGTAAAACAAGCAAGACCGTTTTTAATGTAATCTGAAGAACGCAGCCGTTTCTTGAAGTTAAAAAATATAATAATTTAAGGATTGAATTTTAAATCCTCCAATGCAGCCCTGTCCCAAAGGAGATCAGTGAGCCTTTACACTAAACCCAGTCAAGGTTGTGTATGGGGTACTGCAAAAAAAGCTCTATTCAGTGGAAGACGTGAGAAGCTTTTAAAATGTGATCAACTTCAAATTAGACTAATTCACTTGCTTATGTGCTTTACTGAGTTGGCACACAACAGTGTTAAGTGAAGGTGGCTCCCTCAATAAGTGCCATTAGCAACATACCTTCTTCTCCATCTTCAGGTCCATCATAAGATTTGTCAATGGCAGCTCGAAAACTCTCATTACACCCCCGACCACGGATCACATGAGGCCTGGGTCTGTGAAAAGGGATTTCGTTTTTCCTAACTTCAGCCACAGCGGTCTGTAGACTCTCAAGAGAACTGGACTTCTTCAATCCCAGAGTAGGACCAAAATCTTTGCCAGAAGAGTCTGGAAAACAAAGAGTTAAGTTTTTATACCTAAAACCACACGGTAAAATGAAACTAGTCAGACAGATACACTTAATTGTGTACTTTATTACCTGGGACCTTTGCAATAGTATGCAATCAATGTAATTTGTTCTAAAAATAACATCAAGTTAAACCTAGTTCAGTAGATATCCCTGTTCAGACTTGGAGAGAATGGCACATAATTTACAGACATAACAACAGTGATGGACAATAGCTGGCTCACTCTGTGTCACTTTAATGCCTACACCAGTGATAAGGATGGGGTTGCTTCTTCCCACTTCGACAACAATGTCCAACTGGACACTGCTAACAGTCTCAAGGAGAACATTATCCTTAGACTCACAAAAACAAACAGTGTTACACAACAGTTTTTAGAATGAGTCAGGCTGTATGAATGGTTGATCTTTTCAAACACATTTCTCCTGTGAGAATATATTATTAGCTCTCTCACAGTCTAATCCAACCTTTTTCTTCAAGCTGAAACTACTGCTATGATATCAACACACACAGCAGGTTTTTCAAGAAACAAGTATTTCCAGCAAAGTACAGCTTAACACAAATGATATTGCTGCCACTTTCCTTGTTTACAGACACGAAAGAACTCCATATAAAAAAGAGAAAATATCTTCCCAAGTCTCCCAAACCTATCCTCTCTGAATGTTTGGCTATCCGACCTTAGAAAGGCTTTACTTTGTGCTACCATTAATGTTAATTAGCATTAATATAATGATAGTAGAAGAGGTAAAGAAAAAATGTCCAATGCACACATGCATACCAATCAATGAAGAAATTCACAGCTTAATTTAAAAGCCTTTGTAGCATCTACATAGGTTTTATGTGTCATAGAATCATAGAATAGTTTCAGCTGAAAGAGACCTTCAAGATCATCAAGTCCAACCTTATTCCTAGCCATATCAAAAACCACTAAACCATGTCCCTAAGCACA
>WTSP01020843.1:24509-35770 GCA_025331215.1 Actenoides lindsayi | reverse complement strand
GAGAGGAGAGGAGAGGAGAGGAGAGGAGAGGAGAGGAGAGGAGAGGAGAGGAGAGGAGAGGAGAGGAGAGGGGAAAAAAAATAGAAGAGAGAACTGCCATAAATTTCTGTTTTGTTGAAGTTTTATGCTGCCACTTTCAGACACATGCCTGTTGGGATGCTGTATGCAGCATAACCACTGTAGACATCTTACCTTGTTCCTGTACCTATAAAGGAAGTACTGGAAGAAGGAGAAGACATAGTTTGGAAGTGCCATTTTTTTCTCTACCAGTTGCAAATGGACTTGTGAAAAGCTTTAGTGTAGATATCTGTGTTTTTCCAAATGAAGCCTACATCAGCGGTAAAATTCATCTCTTACATGGGCACCCAATGTTAAACGCTAGTCTTTTTCACAGGTCACTGTTGGCAATCATCTGTAATGTAAACCTTCAACCAATTCAACTATGCAGAGCCTTTTTGTGAGTGTCCCAAACACACACAGTACACGAGGCATCTGACTAATACTTCTGCGGTGAGTCAGACTTACTGCTTGTGGGCTGACGAGGTTTTGTGCAGAAAAATTGATGTTTTTCTGTGATGTTGGAGTTGTTGCACAGTTCTGACATACATGCTGTACACACGTGCCATAGATTTGGCTGGTTGCCCTGCAACACTTCCTATGTGTTTCTAAGACTGATGGACTAGGAATAGTGCACATCCAGAACATCCACATGGCTTCAGAAATTTTTTTGTGTCCATATATTTAAAACTGAGGAGGCAGATCAAAAAGAACAAACCTATCTGACTGACAACCTTACTTCTTTCCAGTAGTGAGATCCTTTCCCCACTTAAAACCAGCATCTGCCTTTCCTACACTGTGCTGGGACATTCCTGCAAATAGCAGTTCTCCATTCCTGTGATCAGCCTTTCTGCAGCTGGTTCCTTTCCGCTGTCTGCAAGTAGGGAAGGTACTGGAAATAACTATTCTGTCAGGCTAGTGGGTAAGAGCACACAGCAATGAGCTTGGGACAGACATTTTGTCTGATGCAGTTTTGTGCACAGAATTCCTCTTTTAGATTCAAAAGTGTCTCTTCACTATTGCATGGCAGTTGTGTGCCACTACATTTGTTTTCCATTTATCTTCCTTCTTCTCTCTCCAACCCTACAAAACTGTAAAATAATTTGTTCTTCTTTCTTAGTTCTTGATTTCATCTTCCCTTTAATCATAGAATCATAGAATTGTAGAATCATAGAATGATTTGAGTTGGAAGGGACCTTAAAGATCATCTAGTTCCAAAGTTCCAACCCCTTTGACATGGGCAAGGACACTTTCCACTTGACCAGGTTTCTCAAAGCCCCATCGAACCTGGCGTTGAACATTTCTGGGGATGGGGCATCCACAACCTTCTTGAGCAATATGATCCAGTGCCTTCTCACCCTCACAGTGAAGAACTTTTTCCTATCTAGTTATCTAATCTATCTACTCTAATTATCTAATATCTCTAATATATTATATATATAATATCTATAATCTAATATCTACTTATCTAATCTATTTCCTAACTATCTAATCGTTCTTTCACTTCCCAATTCAGACAGTATCTTATCACATACTCTTAAAAACCTTGTCTCCTTATTTATTCTGCAGGTAACTTTATGCAGTCATGTTTTCATCAATGTATTTAGTTTTGGTGCCTAGGACAGCTGCAGAAGGAGATTTTGACATTAACTGCTTGTCATCAAACATTTTCATATATTGGAAAAGATTTGATGAAGGTAGATTTTGTATATTCAACAGAGATGTAGAAATCTAATTCTTATACACGGGTTCCATGGACATGATGTTTACTGCAGGAACATGGGATAGTTTTTCCATTAGCCTACTCTAATTAGCAAGTTTTCATCATGTTTGCAAGTAAGTGGTATACACATTTATTCCTCTCCAAGCCAATTGGAATATTTCATTTTTGGATTAGATAATTTTTTTAAGACATAGTGATCTTTTAAAGATATGATCAGAACTAAGGTTTAAAAATAATATTTCTCTTTTTGTACTGAACAGATTCTGCTAAACCAGGAGGACCAGTGTTCAGTTTCCTTTGCTTTCCTGATAACATTTTCATCCTTCTTTTTTGCAATGCCATGAGGGAACAATTCAAGTCACAGGAACAGAGACAGCAAAGGGCAGCAAAGGAGTGTGAAGCAGTAATCTAAACTGCATACTAATGAAGTCAGTGGCAATTTCTCCATGACTGCAATGGTTTTGAATCAGGTCCTGAGGGACAGCTTTATGAGGTAATGTAGGTGCCAGCATTTTTATAAATCCCACCTGATACCTATGTACATGTTTAGATAGCTGAAGAGTACTGAATTTCTGCATTATCAGATATCTTTATGTCTCAGACAAGGTCAAATGCATCTGCTGCTGCAGTCCGTGTTAGATCTTGTGGAAGCTACTGGGCATCACCACTTTATTTAAAGTGATTATGAGAAGTCAATAAACTCTTCCCTGAAAGTCAGCAGGTGAATATTACTCTGCAACCACACATCACTGACTTCTACAAGGGCAAAGGAAGCTCAGGAATTTCAGACTACTTGGAAATAGACACTTTGCTGAGTATAGTCCTAAGCAGGAGGCTGTCTTTAAGGCATGCATGAGAGCATGCTGGCAAGAGGGAAAGCTGAGCACTGTGAAACAACTAACAGAAGAAGTCTGCAAGGGCAGCACTGTGGGATGGGGAAGGAGCCAGCAAGAGTCTTTGCAGGTCCTGGCCGAGAGAGGACACTTGTTCTGAGAAAAGGAAAATATCTACAGTGGCTGGAAGTATCTTTATTCTGGCCAAGAAAAGAATCAGCATAAGAAAATGCCTGACTCAAACATCAGGTTCTCCCATTATCTTGAGTAATCTACAAAACTTAAATGTCAGGCTAGTTGTTTGGATTAAGAGAAATTGCATGCATTTTACCAACATAGTGTCTTCTAAGGGGTTTATTTGTCCAGTCAGCTCCTTTTCTAGCAGCTGCTGTGGCTTTGTCTGCAATACAGTTACAGTACACTTCCTTCTTTTTTTTCTATTTTTTTTTTCCTGAATAACTTTGGGCATCAGATGTTACTATTTCCTTTGAGTTTTGATGTTCTTTATGCAGTTAGTCTGTCTAATTTTCAGACCTTTTCTGAAGCATTTGGTTTCCAGGTAATTTAGACACTTGCTTCTGCCTTTGGTTTGTTTTCAACATGCATTTGAACAGGGCACATTCAAATGCATGTTGAAAATGGACATGGGACAGAATCTAGTTGGAGGACTGTATTTAGTGGAGTCCCTCAAGGGTCGGTACTGGGACCAGTACTATTCAATATATTCATCAATGACCTGGATGAGGGAACAGAGTGCACAGTCAACAAGTTTGCTGACAACACAAAACTGGGAGGAGTGGCTGACACACCAGAAGGCTGTGATGCCATCCAGAGAGACCTGGACAGGCTGAAGAGCTGGGCAGGGAGAAATGTAATGAAATATAACAAGGGCAAGTGTAGAGTCTGGCATCTGGGAAAGAACA
Source organism: Actenoides lindsayi (assembly GCA_025331215.1). Classification (NCBI taxonomy): domain Eukaryota; kingdom Metazoa; phylum Chordata; class Aves; order Coraciiformes; family Alcedinidae; genus Actenoides; species Actenoides lindsayi. Next base: position 32,234 of record WTSP01020843.1, on the reverse strand, counting down.
ACCCCAGGTACCAGTATAGGTTGGGCACTGACCTGTTGGAAAGCAGTGTAGGGGAAAGGGACCTGGAGGTCCTGGAGAACAGTAGGATGACCATGAGCCAACAGTGTGCCTTTGTGGCCAAGAAAGCCAATGGCATCCTGGGGTGTATTAGAAGGGGTGTGGTTAGGAGGTCGAGAGAGGTTCTCCTCCCCCTTTACTCTGTCCTGGTGAGGCCACATCTGGAATATTGTGTTTAGTTCTGGGCCGCTCAGTTCAAGGACAGGGAGCCACTGGATAGAGTCCAGCGCAGAGCCACAAAGACAATTAAGGGAGTGGAACATCTGCCTTATGAGGAAAGGCTGAGGGAGCTGGGTGTCTTTAGCTTGGAGGAGACTGAGTGGTAACCTCATTAATGTTTATAAACATGTAAAGGGCGAGTGTCAGGAGGATGAAGCCAGGTTCTTCTCAGTGACACTCAATGATAGGACAAGGAGAAACAGGTGTAAGATGGAACATAGGAGGTTCCATGTAAACATAAGGAGAAACTTCTCACTGTGAGAGTAACAGAGCACTGGAACAAGCTGCCCAGGGAGGTTGTGGAGTCCCCTTCTCTGGAGACATTCAAAACCCACCTGGATGTGTTCCTGTGTGACCTAATCTAGGTGATCCTACTCTGGCAGGGGGGTTGGACTAGATGATCTTTTAAGGTTCCTTCCAACCCCTAACCTTCTGTGGTTCTGTGATTTTGTGACGTGTAGGAAGTCCCTATTCTGAGACCCATTCATTGGTATGTAGCATGGTCTTTGTGAAAGCTCCATGGTCGTATCCTGATTGCATAGAGGGAGAAAAGATTTGGGTATGCACATCATCTGCACACCACTAGGTTCCTACTGTGAGGAAACCCAGAACTGCAGCCAGACAGGAAGGATTGGAGCCCTCCAGCAGGTCTCCAGACCTGGAGGGGGAAGGTACATGATACACTGTGGAGCACACTTGCCCCTGGCTGTGAGTAGAGACAATGTGGGACATGTACAGTCTAGATTATTATTAATAATTTCAAAAATTTTTGAAATTTTGAAATTATTATTTTTTAAGCTACTGGAAGCCAGACACTGTTTTGGTACTTGAAGACATTCTGTTCTTCAGGTGGCCGGCCTTGAACAGCATGCTCCTGTGAGTTAGACTTGACTCATTTCTTGCATGGCATTATCTCATATTATAATACAGTGAAAGCAGCTCTATCACAGGGCCATTTCTGGAGGATGGTTTCCCCTGTTTGATCAATATCTTTGTGTATTTTTGGGGACAGGAACAGTGTTTAAGGCATTTGTCTGTACTTGTCTATACTTGAGCTGACAGTATCATTTTAATATTTTGGTACAGTGCTTTTCTGGTTTGCCATGCCTGCTTCATATAATTTTAAACTTTTTTTTTTTTTTTTTTTAATAAAGTCAGTGTCTGACAAAGGGATTTCGAATGAATGAGTCTGTGTTTGACAGGCAACACTGATTAACCTATTCGTGCAAGTTCCCATTTACCTTAACTGTTCAAGCAGAACCTTGGCATAAAACTTTGATGAGGTTCATGATTTTTGTTGGCATGCAGTAGACCTTCAAGATGTTCCAGAGTGAATTGCACTGGCAGCTGTCAAATGCTTCCATAAGCCCAGGTAAATTAAAATCTCCAAACACTTTTTGAAATCTGCCTCTAATTGAACTAGGCTAAACAATTTCTGGATTTAAAACTTGCTGTCAGTTTTTTCTGGATTTAAAACCTGCCCTGTTTAACTGCATATGACAACTGCACTAGTTGGACCATCTTTTCAAGTTTCATCCCATAGCTCATGTCCATGAAATCCAGGATCATCTATAAACTGCAGATGTGTGTATCACATGAAATCACAGGCATTTCCTGCTTTAGCCTGGCACGCACCTTTCCCAACCCAAATGTTAAGTACTTATTGGTATAAGAAATTGAATACAAGCTCAGGAATATTATTTAATGACATCTTATGTTGTAGCAGGATTTGCAAGACTAAACCCAAACAAGAAAAAAAAATAAAAAAATGTTCAAGATAAAAATCTCCCACATTTCTTCTTATTTTCTGCTTGGCTAGAGCACTGCTGCTGCTATGCTCCTGTTGCCATAAACCTTCCACTCACAGCCTGAGCAAACACTGAAAAGCAAGTCTTTACCCCATTTTCATCAAACTGTACATGATGTTGAAGACTGTGTGATGACATCAGTAACAGAGTATTTTTTAATAGTATGAAAACAGTATACTGTGCCCACAGAAAGCATGTAAGTGCTAACACTCCACCCATCAGAATGCAAATTCATTGGAGCTGCTTTGAGTGTCCCTTTCAGTTTAGAATCAGAAGAGTGACTTCCCTAATGTCTCAACTGAAAAGGTACAGGAGTGAGCCTGGCTACTCTAGCAACCAAGTACTAGGTTAAGTGTTCAGAATACCTGTCTACACATCAGGTTTATGAACCTTATTCAATAAGCTAGAAGATGCTGAAGATAAAAATAGAAATTAGTGTAGCCATGAAGCATTCTAATTGTTCATCTTGAAAAAGTCTGTACAGAATGGGAAACTAAACAATGCCCAAACTTCTACTATATATATAGAATCATAGAACGGTTTGGGTTCAAAGGGACCTTTAAAGGTTATCTATTTCAAGCACCCTGCAGTAAGCAAGGACATCTGCAAGTAGATCAAGTTGCTCAGAGCTCTGTCCAACCTGAGCTTGAATATTTCCAGGGACGGGACATTCACCACCTCTCTGGGAAACCTGTTCCAGTGTTTCACCACTATCATTTTCAAAAAATTCTCACTTATATGTAATCTAATCTTTCCTATTTTAGTTTAAAATCATTACCCATTGTCCTGTCATAACAGGCCCTGCTAAAAGGACTGTCCCCGTTTTTCTTATAAGCACCCTTTAATTATTGGAAGGATGCAATATGGTCTCCCCAGAGTCTTCTCTTCTCCAGGCTGAACAAACCCAACTCTCCCAGACCTTTCCTTATAGGAGAGGTATTCTTGCCCTCTGATCATTGTTGTGTCTCTCCTCTGGACTCACTCCAACAGGTCCATGTCTTTCTTGTGCCGAGGGCTCCAAAGCAGGATGTAGTACTCCAGGTGGGGTCTCACCAGAACAGAGTAGAAGGGGAGAATCACCTTTCTTGACCTGCTGGCCATGCTTCTTTTGATGCAGCCCAGGATACAGTTGGCTTTCTGGGCTGTGAGTGCACTTTGTTGGCTCATGTCCAGCTTTTCAACCACCAGTACTCCCAAGTCTATCTCTGCAGGGCTGCTCCCAGTCTCATCATCCTTCAGTCTGTATGGTCATGCAGGACTTACTCTTGGTGACGCCATGCTGACTCTATCAAATCACGTCCCATATAAATATATATGTAGTATATATATTAAATGCTGCTATATATACTGTTCCAGTAAACATGTCAGATTACTTAGTGCAAAGGGGAGCAGAAAGGGCTATTCAGTAAGAATTCAGAATATCCTGTACCCTTTGTTTCCGAGAGCTGTGTGTTGCCATACCTATATGTGGAGGAGCAAACTGAATCCTGGACACTGCTACTTGACTATCCTGTTGGGTCTTTACTGACTCCAAACACTGAGCTTGGACCAAAATAAGGAGAAAAGAATCTTTTCCTGTCTTTGTTAAACCAAGCAGCAAATTTGGATCCGCCAAAATGTCCTTTGACAAAAAAACAACTGCTCAAATAATTAAGCTTGCCCTTCTACAGGAAAATTGAAATAGCTTTCTATTAATTGATTTTTTAGATACCTGTTTTTCTTCTTTTAGGAAAAAGAAAACTGTACCATTCCAAGCAGAACAGCGCTACTCGCTCTTCACCATGGACACAGAGGTTGGAATCACCAAGTGTCACTTACAAACCACCTCAGGAGGTATTTGCACAGAGCAATGTTCCCTCCTTAAGGTAGGTCTGCTGCTGTCAGGTGGGAAGGATGTTGTTGCTCGAAATAAAATGAGAAGGTTACCACTTCACTACTCTCCTAAAATGAAGTCAAAGTGCACCAAGTGAATAGAACAAAACAGACCAAAACATAACACTACTGAAATTCTGGCTCCCCAGTAACCTCAGAGAGGAGTCCAGCACCAAGATGGCCTGTTCAACCAAGGTGATATGCCTCAGTGCACAAGTTTCTTTCATTCAACATCTGAGATGAAAAAGATTCATTTGGGAGTGGGAAGATATTATTTTGGATCTCTGCTCAATTTGGTGCTTGTATTACAGCTGTAGTTTCAGTGTCCAAGAGCTAGCTCTTGGATTTCACTCAGTGAATCCTGCTCCCTCTCAAATGCAAATTTAGGTCCAAAGAGTGCTCCTTTGAGCTCCTCTGAGATTCCTTTGCTTTAGGAGCAAGCCACTGAAGTTCTAAATATATGCAACAAAGTCTTCTGTCTGTGGCTATTGAATAATAACCACAGTGACTTGCCCTCTATAAGCTTATGCAGCCTTTTTATGCTATGGGCACCCAAAGTGGTGAAAGACATGTTAAGGAGTCGAAGCGTGCAGTAAGTGACAAAATTGTCTGCCTTTGCAGTGATTTAGACTCTATCTTCTGAAGCAGTTTACCAGAATATTCATCTTAGACAAGACCTCTCCCAGTTTAGAGCTGACCTATCTCTTCTTGCGACAAGTCAATAAAGGCTGATACCAGAGCCAGTATGGCCAATGGGGCACTCTGGGCAGAGGACAATAAACCACAGCCAGATGCTGCTGTCACTGCCTGGCCCAGGTGGGGAGCTGCACTTGCTGCCTCTCTTATCCCCCTGGGCTGCCTGCAGGCAGGCTGCCTGCGCCTCTGCCCCTGCTTTCCAGACACTGCCTGGGGAAGGACACCACCCCGGCAGCAGTGGCTCAAGGGATCTAGTGCTCAGTGATGCCAGGAATTCAAGACATTGCTGAGCAACCACACCTACCATGAATTTTACTGCTGGGTAAGTGGCATCAGCATCAGCCCTGGGGATATATTTAGAAAAGCCATCACCTTAATGAGCAAACAGTTGAGATCAACTTCTGCTGATGAGTCCTGAGCAAACCTAGGTTAAGAAGTCACCCAGATAATTCAATGGTAGTGAAAAGAATAAGAATTGTTTGTGTGGGGGTTTTAATGGCTCAATTAGACAGCTTTGTACTTAGATTGAATGCTGATCTTCTGTTTTTCTGAGATTTACACATGTATGTATGTCACCTATCCTGCAGATCATTCTGTAAACAGTACACTTCTACTCATTTATTTTGATGTGTTAAATGCACTTTTTCTGCTAGACCTTACAGGATTTTGAGTGGAGATTATATTCTTCCGCTAGTTCATTCTTGCTGTGTACATATCTAGAACAACATTTTAATTAAAACTTTTGCTTATTGCTCCTTTTGGCTTCCTTTCTCTCTCTCTCTCTCTCTCTCTCCCCTCTGCCATTCATCCATATTAATTTATTTTCCAACTTTTACTATCAGCATTTGAAGAGTTTTAGGAGTCTAGGAGTTCATGTGGTCCCGTCCTTTTTCCTCCGCTTTTTGAAATCATCTAAAGAAATTACTTTTTTTTGTCTTTTCTGATCATTTTCACTTTAAAATCTGATCCTTGGAAGCTGCTTTAATAAGTGCATCTCTTATTCATTAATACTGAACCACCTTTGTTTTAAGATTAAGTCTAAAAAAAATACAGGTCACTGAAAACTATATTTCGATTCTAAAATCATGTAAGCATATAATTTATTTTTTTTTCATTAAGATATTTGAGCTCTGCTTACAAAGACTAATATAGTTTGGAATGCTACTCAGTTTGTCTATCTGTTAATAGAAAGAGATGCAGTTTATGTTCCTCAAACCTCTAATTAAAGTTCAGTTCTCTATCTCTTTAACAAGGTTAAAAGAATTTATTTTTGATGTTTTTGCTAAAGTTGAGGTGTTATGCATTTTAAGTCCATCATTAAGACTTTTTAAATTTCTGACTTCAGTGTGGACAAACCTAAGAATGTGTCAGAATGTATTCCAGTATTTCAGGGGTTTCTAATTATAGTGTGAGCAACTCTCAGAGAGTAATTTCACTCTTTTTCCACAGAAGCAGGTAACATGATGTGGAAGTCCCTTGGTGCATAGTTCCAGAGGACTTTGCTTTTTGATATTCAAACATTACTTCCTCCAAGCTCAAGAGTGCCTTCCTTTGAGTAAAAAACCAAGTAGAGGAGGCAGGAGACCAGCATGGATGAGCAAGGAGCTGATGAAAAAACTCAAGTGGAAGAATGAAGTTCACAGCAAGTGGAAAAAGGGACTAGTCTCTTGGAAGAATTATAGGAATGTTGTCAGGGTTTGTAGCGATGGAACAATGAAGGCCAAGGCCCTCTTGGAATTAACTCTGGCAAAGGAAGTAAAGGAGAGCAAGAAGGGCTTCTTCAAACACATCAATGGTTAAAGGAAGAATAGGGAAAAAGGGGCCCCATTGCTGAATGATGCAGGAGACCTGGTTACAGGGGATGCAGAGAAGGCAGAGTTACTGAATGCCTTCTTTGCTTCAGTCTTCACTGCTAAGACCAGCCCTTGGGAATCCCTGACCCTGGAAGTAAGAATGAAAGTCTGCAAGGAGAAAGTCTCTCCACTGGTCGATGAGGATTGTGATAGAAATCACTTGCGCGAACTGAACACACACAAATCCAAGGGCCCTGATGGGCTGCACCCACGAGTGCTGAAGGAGCTGGATGATGTTGTTGCTCTACCACTTTCCATCATTTTTAAAAGATCATGGAGAACAGGTGAGGTGCCTGAGGACTGAAGGAAAGCCAATGTCATTCCAGTCTTCAAAAGGGGCAAGAAGGAAGACCCTGGTAATTACAGACCAGCCAGCCTCACCTCCATCCCTGGAAAGGTAATGAAGCATCTCATTCTGGAGATCATATCTCAGCACATGGAAGAAAAGATTATCAATAGTAGCCAACATGGATTCACTAAAGGGAAGTCATGTCTGACAAATCTGATAGCCTTTTATGATGGTGTGACTGAATGGGTAGATGCATGGTGAGCAGTATTTTCTATGTTGTCTACCTTGACTTCAGCAAGGCTTTTGATACTGTCTCCCACCGCATCCTCATGAGTAAGCTCAGGAAGTGTGGGTTAGAAGAGTGGACAGTGAGATGGGGTGAGAACTGGCTGAACAATAGAGCTCAGAGGGTTGTGATCAGTGGTGCAGAGTCTAGCTGGTGACCTGTGAGTAGTGGTGTTCCGCAGGGGTCATTTCTGGGTCCAGTCTTTTTCAACATCTTCATCAGTGACCTGGGTGAAGGGATAGAGTGTACTCTCAGTAAGTTTGCTGATGATATGGAACTTGGAGTAGTGGCTGGTACACCAGAGGGCTGCACTGCCATCCAGCAAGATCTGGACAGACTGGAGAGATGGGAAAAGGGGAACCTGATGAAGTTCAACAAGGGTAAGTGTAGAGTCTTATACCTGGGGGGGGAAAACATCATGTACTGGTACAAGTTAGGGGTAGACCCACTGGAAAGCAGCCCCATGGAGAGGGACCTTTATGTCCTGGTGGACAATAAGTTATCCATGGAACATCAATGTGCCCTTGTGGCCAGGAAGGTCAATGGTATCCTGGGGTGCATAAAGAATAGTGTGGCCAGCAGGTCGAGGGAGGTTCTCCTCCCCCTCTACTCTGCACTAGTGAGACCACATCTGGAGTATTGTGT
>WTSP01020843.1:0-24409 GCA_025331215.1 Actenoides lindsayi | reverse complement strand
GTTCTCCTCCCCCTCTACTCTGCACTAGTGAGACCACATCTGGAGTATTGTGTTCAGTTCTGGTCTCCCCAGTTCAACAGGGACAGGGAAATACTAGCAAGAGTTCAATGGAGAGCTACAAAGATGATTAAAGGACTGGAACATCTCTCTTATGAGGAAAGGCTGGGGCTGTTTATCCTGGAGAAGACTGAGAGGGGGTCTTATCAATGTTTACAAATATGTGAAGGGTGGGTGTCAAGTAGAAGGGGCCAGCCTCTTTTCAGTTGTGCTCAGTGACAGGATGAGAGGTAATGGTAGCAAGGTGAAACACAGAAAGCTCCACCTCAACATGAGGAAAAACTTCTTCACTGTGAGAGTGACAGAGCACTGGAACAGGCTGCCCAGGGAGGTTATGGAGTCTCCTTCTCTAGAGACTTTAAAGACCTGCCTGGATATGTTCCTGTGTGGCCTGCACTGGGTGTTCCTGCGTTGGAAGGGGGGGTTGGACTCAATGATCTCCACAGGTCCCTTCCAAAACTTACCATTCTATGATTCTATGATTTGCACTTTCTCAAACATGCTTTGGAGAAAGTCCCAACAAAATAGGTCTGGCAGGACAGATAACTGTTTTACCATGTCCTTTAAAACAAAGAGTAAGTTCAATCTGAATATATTTCTCTAGAGATGATACCTATGTTACTGCTCTACTTCAGCCATTCATGTCCAGCAGGTAGATGTCATTCCTCAGATTAGACATACTACATGCAGCCAACATTTTTAGGGCAAGAAGCCACAAATATCCCCATTTCTTGTCACAGGCTGTGTCTACAACAGCATATTTGTTTAGGCATGGAATTACTGTATTTGGAAGCAACTATGCCACTTGTTTGTCCTTGTTGTGCTTCAGTTTACCATGTGGAACAGTCCTGAAACACATCCTCTGGTTTCTTCTCAGATGAAACAAAGCTGGCAGACATTATGCAGAAGTACAGCTGAGGGGCATTCAGTCTAAAGACTAGACTACAGTATCTTTCTAAAATAAACCTTCCTAAAATGCATATAATGTGGACAGCAGGTTCTCATCACCAATTGTTGTGCTGTCCAAATTATACCTGTTGCGCCAGACTATGTGTCAGTGTGACCGATCAGTCACTATAAGCAATGTTAAATACTACCCACAAAAACAGCTCGAGACAATGTTCATTCCTTTAACACAATCTTTTTAACCTTGGGAGGGAAAAACTTATTTAAACTGTAAACAACTAGAATCCATTACATTTATAAGGTAGCTAACAGGTTTTCTTGTGACTTTTTATGAATGCATGCTTTGAGTAATTAAAAATTATCTAAAATATTATTAGTAGTACTATAGGACAGAATTACTGTATTACTGCTTTTATTAATGTGCCATTTATCCAGGTGTTTCTCTTGAGAAAACCTGTTTAGACTGTTGTTCCCTTGAAATAAATTGGCTGCACTCAATGCTATCCATTTTGCTTGCTCTTCATGAACTTCCTGGACCATGTACTGTAGAAGTAGAAATCATCAATTCCTTCACAGTCTTTCATTGAAGCTTGAAGGTTTTAACAATAAATGGAAATAAACGATAATGCTGTTACTTTGATACTTGTCTATATTCATATCAAAGCAGTTTCTGATGACATCTTTCAGAAGTTCACAAATCTAAAGAATCACCTTAGCCATAATGTGTCAGGTCATTCCCTTTTCACTTACCAGAATTAGGGAAATTACATATCAGTAGCAATCCTCACAAAGTGCCCAAGGTTTTTTTGTTTTCTGTTGCTGCACTAGGACTAAATGTCAGCAGTGCTGTTTGCACTACGAGGAGCTCTACAAAAATAAGAACTGCTACTACAGGAATCCTTATGGAAAAAAAAATATTCAAGCAATGGAGCTTTTGCATTCAACTGTTCTTTCTTCCTCAGCAGCTTTACCAGAGCACCTCTCCATCTGCTCTCCTTAGGAACAGAACTTTACCTTTGCTTAACTGAATAAAGGGCATTCATTGATGATCTTTAAATATACTGTTTAATATGGAAGCTCTTTATCTAAGCAGGCATTATGCTATAATGCTTATTTTGTATGTGAGTCCTGCAAGGGTAATATTTTCATCTAAACACTTGCTAGCTTTGAAAATTTTTCACAAATTAAATATTTGAATTCTCACCAGATCTCCTCTAACTATTGCAGCAGCCATCTGGCTTCATGCCCCTGTATACTGTTTTACATGTTACATTTAATTATTTAAGGAAAAAAATAGATTTTGTAAAACTCATGCAGAACTTGACTTCTGTGGATTAAGTTACCTTTAAGTTTTGAGAAAAAAATTTACTGACAGTATCTAAACCTCACACAGTTGGGGTTTTTTTGTCTAATATTTTCAATATTATTAATTCTTCCATGTCATGTTTTTGAAAACCTAACACAACATCATTCACAAACTTGGTTTCCCTAAAAAGTCATTTTTTTATTCTGGGATCAACTTTATGAATCAATCCAACTTCATTATCTTTCTAAGAGCTAATAATCTCACAGAAACTAATTTGCAAGATGTCACCTTTAAGGCAAGATAAGGATAGCCTGTTAGAAGTTGTTGGGGAAAAAATGCATTTAACTTTGTGAAAAGATGACTAGTTGAGTCTTCCATGCACTTGCTAGGACAAAAACATGGCCTATTTATTTTATCTGCTCTCATACCACAGATTACCTGATATTGCAAAGCACTAGATCTGAACTTCAAAAGCCCCACATTCATTCATTCACTCCGATCAGTTTAAACTCAGATCAGTTTTGGGGAAATTGTTTGATTGAATTTCTCTACAAATTGCATTAGCCACGCTTTGAATGGCACTGAATTCAATCTCTGTGATTTCAAATATTTTAAAATGTCTATCAAACAGTATATTGGATTTTACTTGTAGCTTTGCATTACAAGAAATTAGAAGTCTAGAAGTATTAGACTTGAGTAACAGTAGGCAGGACTCACAGCCCAGCTGGCATTTACAGAAAATCTCCCTTGACTGCAGGTTTTTAGCTTGCGTTGGAACACATTTTCTACATGTAGAGACAACCAGCTAAGCAGTAATCCTCCTGAGGAATCAGCATTCAGATGAAACCACTTTAAAGTTTTATGGTGCAACAGATAGATATGGGAAAGAAATACATTTTTAAAGCATCTCAATAATGAAACACATCTTGGTATATCCAACATTAAACAGGTAATAATCCCCACTGAAGCTTACTTACTATGCTAGTTGTGAAAAGCAACAAAATAAAATCCTTTGACTTAAGACCCTTCAGCGCATTTACTCATGTGAAGTCGAATAAGCAGAGTTTTGGCCTTATCATGACCATTGGTGCTTCCCCCGGAGACTCCTGGATCACTCTGCTGATAAGGCTTAACAGGATTTCAGAGATTTTTTTTCAGGATGTCCTGTTGAAAAAATCTGTCCTCAGTAGCTTGATCTGAGTCACAGCATGCTAAGAGAGCCAGTCAACCTGCAAGGCTTGAAAAGACATATAGTTAAAAGGCAAATGATCAAAATAATGACTTCAACAGCAGGACGTAGCCTACTAACACCTTTATACCACAGGCAACAACAACAGACCATTGTGCAACCATGTAAACAATAACCCTGTGGGGGTCCTTCGAGACAGACCATTGCACATGGAGGTGATAGTGATCCATGTTGCAGTTGACCTGAGCAGATCATGTCCATTCTGTACCATACTGTACTACACATATGACTTGGCCTTGAGGACTGTGCCATGCTGCCCCCATCCCTTGCTGTAGGATAAATGCAGCCAGCTTGTCATAACCAAAGACCCCATAGGCATCACCTACTTGTCACCAGAAATTACGCCAGGAGCACATCCCTGACTTTAGCTTGAAGCAAAGCAGCATGATTTCCTGTAAATATTCTTTTGCAACACAATAAAAATTATGAATGAGTTGCTTTGCTTCTAAGAATATCCTATAAAAACTCTCAAGTTGACAGTGCTGGTGGACCTCATACAGATGGGCAGTCTGAGCAGTGTGCCATGTCATGGACAGAGCTCTATCTCATGTTTTATCATTTTGTGGTTCCCAGAATCAGAGGGCGGTTAAGATCTTGTAACTTATCATCTTTTGTGGGATATTAATAAAGTGGTTAACTTTCCTGATAGTGCTTTTGCCTTTCTTTCTGGGACCCAAAAAGAACTGGTGCCAAACAGATGCTATTTATTCTGGTCTGCAGAGATTCACATGATTTTCTGTTTACTGTTATTAGCAGCATTGTGACAGCAATCACAAAACACTTCTTTTATTGGGATGCCCACTACACCTACCTCTCCTGTCCAGCAAAGTGCCTGGCTGTACATCCGTGGCCACACAAAACACTTCTGACAACACACATATTGTGTAGGACACCCAAGAGGCAGCAGTTACTGACCAGAATGACCTGGCCTAGAGGAAATGGGGAGAAGTGGGTCCTGCAGTTCCCAGAGGGGAGGTCTTGAAAGCTGGACACAGATTGCCCAGGAGGCAGAAAACAATGCTTGCCCCCATGTTTGAGACAATACAGTCAGATGTTACTTACAAGATCTTCAGGGAAAGACATGTCCTTAATGTTCAAAGAAATTTCTGCTTTTCAGCTTGTTTACTGGCTATGTGTAGGATATTTGTTTGCTCAATCTGAGTGACCCAGAAGTATTCTGTAAGCCTCTCTACCCTTTGCCTTAATCACCTGTGCAATGTAGATAATAAGAATTGCTTTGCAAATCATTTTGTATCTTCAAAGTGCTTTGAGATAACAACATGAAAGACACAGGAAGCCTCATCGTGCCAAGCTGCGATCTGTTGGTATCTCCTAGAACAGTGCCCAATCAGTATTCAAGACACTAAAATTATTGATGAGGTACTGCTATTGATCATTTTAGGTGATTCTGCCTTTCTCACATTGGCCGCAAGAAATGGTTAAGAACATTTTCCCAGGTTTGTTTTCTCTGCGGCCCTTGGTATTCAGCCATGTCAGCTATGGCTTTGGCTCGCTTCCTTACATGAAACTATTAGAGAAATTGGCTGATAAGATACCCCAGCACAATAAAATTAATTTCAGCCCAACTGAGGGGAATCCTCAAAGGTCCCTCCACATATAAGCCCCAAAAGACAAAACTCTTTAAGGCAACAGCCAACTATGGGAGATGAAATAAGTTTTCAGACAGGTTTCTCCTACAGGGCATGGGACAGAGAAAGGCATCCTAAGGTAGAGTTCAGAACAGACAGCACATTGAGTGGAGGCATCCTTATGTCAAGCAATAGATGTGCCTTGAGAGAGAGTCATGCTTGCAATCCTGTCCATATCCTGTGATTTATGCATCTAATCACCAACCTGAGCAGATGCTGGTATATTTATGTCTGTTCAGCTGAATACAAGAAGGTCAGGATTGATCCCTGTCCCCATGTCAGTGGCAAAAACAACAGAAAAAATGATTTTTGCTTCTTGGGAGTCTGGGGTTATGCATGGTTAGTGAATTGTAGTTAATCACTTTAGAGTGGGGTTTTTTTTCATCCTTAGTTCTTGGTCTTCTTTCCCTAATCAGGAACTGTTGCAAATCCTATGACTTGTGAATAACTTGCTTACAGTTGTGTCTAGCAAAGTGGAACTGATGCTCAGAGGTTATATTCAAATTCATGCTGAAAACTGGGTACAGTGGGAACAGCTTGTGTCACATAGGAACAAGTTATTGCCTTGCTTATCAGGGAGGGAAGGAAACAAGCTTCCTTTGGTGGCAGAGAAACCTTGCACAAACCCTACTGTCAGGGTGCTCCTGGAGTACTGCATCCAGCCTTTGCATGTGAGGTATTTAAATCTCTGGAGGTTGGCCAGTATTCAAAGATTTGCATTTTTTCAAGTGATCTGGATATATTTCCATGGTGCAGACTCACTGTTTCAGGCTTTCTCCTGGAAGCTAGAGTCTGCTTTTTTCTTAGTGCTCTCCTGGGTTCAGTGTTGCCTAAGCATCTCTGTTCCTTGAATCCCACTGAAGCTGTGACATTACCAGCTCTGCAAGTAACATGCTACAATCCCAGCAATGATTCAAACATCCCCCTCCCCCCCCAAAAAAAGCAAAATGAAAAATAGTATATTTCAGCATAAATCATCCGGCTCCCAGAAGGTGAGGTCCCTCTTTCTTATTAATCCTTCCTTAGGTGTCTTTTAGTCCATTATTGCTCAGGTAAGTAGACATTAAGCATGTGGACTGCCCCGCCTGATACCTTAGAGCTAAGCAGTCAGCTTCTCGTGCTTTAAAAGTCTGCCTGCTTCTCAAACTCTCCTAGTTTATGTGTCTCTATCTCTTTTATAAGGATTTTATAAACACCTCAGTGAGCTGCATCCTCACTGATGGACTCACTAATGTTACAGACATTTTCAGAGTAAATGCTATGAAAATAATTTCATAACAGCAAACATAATCATAAGGAATATAATTTCTGAAATGCCACCAAAATTGAGACTGCAACAAGTTTCAGCCATTTAAGCATCTGTGCGCTTTCTTTCTCTAAATAGCTTGTCCAAGGGAAGGAAAAGAAATGGAGCTGCTAAAGCTTTCTAAGCCTGATAGGAATAAATTATGCAGCTGTAATTATGTACAAAGACTATAGCTGTACATAATTACAGCTGCATAATTTATTCCTATCAGGCTATAGCCTTTGTACATAAGATAAATAACATTTATTTATACTTTTATTTATAGTATTCAGTATGAGCATTTCAAAGTCACACTTGTCTTATATGCTAGTTCTTCACTGGAAAACTGACAGCATTGCCCTGGAGAATACTATTTTAAATAATCAGCGCAGTTTCTAGACATGCTAACTGTGCTCTATTTTTAAGACCTATGAGAGCAATTGACACAAATGTACATGTACATAATGAGAGCTTGGGGCTGAAGTTCATTAGACCTTATGTGTATGTACATAAATGCTTCAGGTACTAATCAGAGAAGCATGGAGTTGTGTGGGCCCAATGCTCAGATCATTTCTACTCCTTTGTGCTTTACCTCCTAATGGAGCTTTATATTTCTTGACACAGCAGCTCATCATACTGCTATGTCCCACATATTCCTACACCAGGTAAGTAGAGAATTGACTCTTGACTCTATTAAAATAAGTGTGACTTCCAGCTACTCCAGGACAAACACTAGAAAACCACAAATCACTTCTGTCTTCATACTGGCCCCTCTGAGTCAGTGGATCAGTAGATGGCAGATTCCAGTTTTGCCATTATGATGCACAGATGTCTTGCTATCTTTTATTGGAAGGGCTTCTTGTATAACCAATGGATAAAGAGGATGAGTATTTTCATTTTTTAAAGCACATGCAATGCTGCCAGGAATTTGAGAAATCAGAGGCTGAGTCTGCTCTTCCTTACAACTGCTTCCTTACAAATGCTTTTACTAAATATTAATATATTAATATATATTTATATTTATTTTAATATCAATATTTTTATATGTTTGGTCATTCTTGATATTTTTTAATCCAATTTTATTGCATTTTATTGCTTTCTAATTGCAGAGTCAGTCTTCTCTGTGATCAGATCAGCTGAATAGCTATATTAGCACTTAATCACAATTTCAATTACTATCATTTGATGATAGTCCTTTCATCTGTTTCATCGCACATCCTTTCCATTTTTATTTCTTCTTTGTATATTTCCCTATCTAAATTTTGTCCATAGCATTTTTATAGCTCCTTTCCTACCATATGCATGTGTTATTTTGTATAATAATGTTCTTAAACATTTCCTATTTTTTTTGCCTTTGTCTTTCTTCATAGATGTTATTGTACTTCAAAATATTACTGTAGTTTTGAAACTGGTACATCTCTTTTTCAGTGATATTTAATATTCAATCCAGAAAAAAAGAAAGGAACAATGCTGACCAGTGTGATAAAGATACCTGAATGCTGGTTCTGCAAGCCTGATATGGCACTTTCAATGAGAGTCTTTTTCTCAATGAGAGTCTTTTTCTTGTCTTCAACTGGTTTTGGAACATTATAATAGCAGTAGAGACACATTCCCATATGCAAACATAAAAGTAAGAGAAGTCTTATCAGATTTTCAGACAGATGAAAGATTTCTAGTATTTTCATCTTCCGTTAGCAACAACTCCTATTTCTGTTAAGTAATCTTTACTGTCTATGCTGTTGATTTATTTAGAGGTACCTAATTTCTCTACAATAGCAATAAAACCCAAGATGAACTCTGCAACCCTTGTTGTGCAAAGACCCTCCATGAATTCAAATTCAATTGCTAGCCTCTCTGTTTAACTTGTTTGTATGGAATAGCAAAACTGAGGTATACAAATGTCTTAGAAAAAGCTTAGTCCATGAATACATGTATTTATGATATGACTTTTTGAAATCTAGTGCTAAGTACCTGTGAACAGCAAAATCAAATTATCTTTTTTTTTTTTTTAAAGGAAACTTGAATGCTTCAGTCACAAGTCTGTTATGAATGGTACTTTGATATTTCCAAACTGCTGGCTGAGCCCAAGTATACAAACTTCTGTCACTTAACGCTGGAATGAACAATTCCTCTGTCATTCTTGGTTGTAGTATATATCACCTGAAAGGAGCACATGGAGATGTAACTGAACTGCAACCCTCAGACAACTGCAAGAAGTTTTAGAAGATTCAGAGCCTGAATAAGCTGATGAAAATAAATTTAGACAGGAACCACTATCCAAAGGCAATTGAAATGCTTCATGATTTATGCAAGAAAGTGGAAAGTGAAAATGAATCTTTTGCTAATCCTAGGGAATTGTTGGTTCATGAAAGCCATTTATGTAAAATACCAGCTGGGTTTCCATTTCCTTTAACCACTCCGAATTTGAGAAATAATTGCACATTTTCCATCAGCATCACTTCTTTCAGCACTTGCACTGTGGCAGAACTATTTGGAGGAGAATCAGCTTTACAATAATTCCTGAAGAAAAAAAAAACAACCCACAAACCTCAATGCCCCCCCCCAAACAAACCCCCCTAAAAGCTCAACCTTTTCCTTACAGAGCCTTGCCTCTCCCACACATCATAATTCTCTGCGAAGAGCATCCTCGGAGCCTGAAGCAAATTGCCCCCTCCCGGGGGGACTTGTGCTGGGGGGCCAGGATCGGCCTCTCCGGGCAGCTTGGGGTCTGGCGGGCCAGGGCTCAGGTCAGGGAGGAGAAGTTTAGGGAGCTGTCCAACTTGCTTCTCGGGCACCACCCCCCCACACCCTCAAACCCCACTCTCCGCTCCCGGGACAAGGGTGACATTGAAGTCTCCCTCCAACTACACCTACCTACCTCCCTGTTGGCTTTATGTCTAAAATCTGCTCCTCTTGAATTCAGCTACTCAACAAAAGATATGACTTGGGGTGAGTTGTGACTCCACGTCATTTGTAGCTTCTTGATTAATTTTTTCATCACTGACAGAAAGCGCAATCCTAGGTATATAAACATGTATAATAACTCTGGTAACCTGCTTCCCTCCAGTTACTGCATTTAAGAGGTCTGATGTTCAAGGACTTTATAATGAACAGCTAAAGCCCTTCAGAAATCTTAAAAATCTTCCTACCCACAGTTTTGGAGTCCTATTTATCAAGTTAGTTGATCTCAGTCTTTCACTAAGCTAAGTACAATTTCTTCGTCTGACAATCGAATATTAGTTTTATCACAGGGTAGCAACAACAGTGTTATTAGTAGGAAATGAATGAAAAACAGATACAGACCTGGAGTAAATAACATGCCCTTGCCAGAAGATAAGCCCAGCAATGATATATCTTTGCTGAAAACTCAGTGCAACATCTTTGACAAATCCTTCAAAGTTCAAACAGTGCTTTTCTTCACTGACAAACACTAATGTGAAGGTGTTTAGAGGATATTGTGTTTGAATTTGTCTTTCAAGAGCTTTAGCCAAGCTCTGAATGGTACCAGTATTATCTTCCAACCTAATTAGAAATATTTAGCTTTCTTCAGTCATAAACAACACTTAGTTTCTCATTATGGTTTTCATGAATCACCTGCTTAAGAGGCATTGGATCTTGGTGAAAATAAGCAGTACTTTACTGTGACAGGGATAATACATATGTTGAGTTTTATCTGCTCCTTTTTTTTTTTTTTTTAAAGACCTTGAAAGCAATGATTTTGCCAACTGGATTCCCTCCTTTCAGGTACTTTTGCTTCAACATAACAAGTTATCCCAGCTTGCAGAAGGTGGGGGGTTTTTTTTTGTGAGCCCAGCAGTGTAACTTATCTCTGTTTTTACAGCTAGCTTGATCATAAAGCAAGCAACCTTCTTGTCTAATTAGTTAAATTATTTAGTGCAACTGGGTATCAAGGGGAATCCTTCTGAATGTGCCTGTGCAATATGTGATTTCTCAAAATGACTATATAGAACTGTTAACGTAAGCATTCTGTGACTGGCAACCGATCTCCTCTGTGTAATACCAGGACATTAGGCACGTTAGAGCACAGTGAACGCAGACCTACATGCCTGGATGAGGTTTCAGCAATATGTTGCTTTTTCTCTTCTTTTATTATTTTGACTGCTATAATAGCCCCTCCTGACAAAGTCCCTGGTTCTGCATCCATAGCCAGACAAAACACTCCCTAAAACATACACATTGCCTAGGACACCCAAGAGTCAGTGGTGACCAACAGGGAAAGCACCGAGCTTCAGTTTGGCCTGGAGGAAAGGGGTTCCTGCTGTGCCTGGAGGAAAGGGCCTGGGATTGGGGCAAGGCTAAGGGTCTTTTCTGGCAAAGTCTAGAAACAGCAGGGCTCACAGAAAATAGAAGCTAGTACAGCACATTTTATACAGACTTCACTGAGTCTGGGACAGAAAAATCAACCTTTGCCTTAGAAACTGCTTTATCAGCATGGAGAAATTACCTGAAGTGTGAAGGTAGCTGTAATTCCATTGGAAAGTAGATTTTATATTGAAAAGACTCCAGAAGTTTGGAAGAGTCAGAAACTATAAAGCTTTGGCCTGATTTTATGAGAAGTGTAATAAAACTATATAAATATAAGATCATTAACCATAAATGTTGTAATATACTGGTGATTTGGGGGAAAAAATAAATATTATGGATTTACACATCTTAAATAGTTATGATCTCACTTTCCAGTGGAATTTCTAAAAGCTTTTTTTTCTTTGACTACCATTCAATTAATTTATTCTTCCACTTTCATTATTCATTTTAAAATTATTTGTATAGTTGAAATAGTTCCCTGTCCACCAAACTACTCAACCACCTGCTTGTATTTCAGTACATTTTACTGTCTAACGGAAACTTGATTTATACTTTCTCCTATTTAATTCCCTGAAGGCACAAATGCAGTGGTTGAAGTCCAGACTTTTCATGGCTCATATCACCAGATAAGTATCATTTATTTGAAGTGACTGAAATAGAGCTATTTAATAATAGACAAGAAACACAGAGGAAGCACACAAGGAGGCACTTAGGGGCTTCAACAAACAGACGTGGATTTGCTCCTTAGAATATTAATTGTACTGAAGGAATACAACATTTCTCTCATAAGGGACATACTTCTGTCTTCCCCAAAGAAGACATCAATAGTCCTAAAAATAATCTTTCTTTTTCTCCTTTTCTGATGATAACCTTACGGACTTCAAAGTCGAATTTAAGAAAAGAAAAAAAATAATTTCCATATAAAATCAACTTCTTTGTGCTTCTTTTCTTTGAACTTAGTGGAAAATCTGTCTGCAATTGCAATGGCACAAGTAGATTAGCTAGAACACACTTATGGGTATGCACTTTTGGAGACATATAGCATAGACTGCTGCTAAACTATTACATTTCCATGCGTGTGCTTTAGTTTTGTGCTAATTAGAATAATTAGCTCATTAATCTCTTTTTCATAAGCAAAAAATGTTCTCATGTGGCAATGCAAATGCTTGTCTTGGCTATGTTGACTCCTCTATAGTCAGAGAGAGACAAGCCTTTCCAAAAGGGCCAGACCCTAATGATTGAGAGCACAACTATATCCATAAAGGGAGCCTGAGAATTCAGGCAGCTACCCTTGATCTCAAAACCAGTGAGTGTGAAAATTCCTGTTGCCACCTCACTGCCTGCTTCAGATCCTTATATTCCATAAGGTGTTGTTCTTCTACGTCGATAATCTGTGGTTCTTTCCCAAAGCATGCCCTGGAAAATCTGAAGTAGTCTGCACAGAGGAAATTAAAATAAGATTAGGGAAGAAAGAATTATGATTTTGAAAATGACATAAGAGTGATGAAATAATGCACTAAATCCGTATTTCCCTCAGCTATGTGGAATTAAAGACATGCAATTGAGGCTTAAATTTATTCAATACTTGAAAAAAAATTTGTTAAAAGATGTAATAAAGTGGTTTTCCAGATATTTTACTCCTTAGCATTTAAGCAGCACAGCAACAAGCTTCTACCTTGAAAAAAAATATGAAACACTAAGCAACTATTCCCAAACAAATATAGAAAATTTGTCAAATCTTGAATTATTTTATAAACTGAAAAATCTGGGAAAAAATTACATACTTCAGTTAAATAATTTATCATTTAACTGCTTATTTTTAAATCCAGACTTTACAAGACTTTTAGCAGCACAATTGATAAATGATTTTTAAATAATATTTCCATTCAATGTCAGAATGTGAAATAATTTCATTTTAAAATTTCAGATGTTGCACCTACAACATCAAGGCTTTTTTCTAGATATTGTCAGTAGAATAATTTGTCAGAACTACAGCATTTTCACTATCTATTTCCACCATCCATTTACACTTAACAAAAAGCATGTTTCAATGAAGAAATTAACTCTTCTGAATTAATGGAGTTTCCATAAGTAGTTTTGTATTTTATTTTCATTTCCTTACTATTAAAGAAGTGGTAAAAATAGATTAAGTATCATTATTTACATGCTCTTTCTATCTTTAATTCTGGTGATGCTTAGTGAAAGCATGAGAAGTCAGAAACTTTCTGACTAATGTTTGCCATGAGGTGTCACTACCAGTAGCTGGTAGAAAGTGAAAATTCCACAGCAGTTATCAGTGCACTTGCAATCTGCAAATAGATCCCAATTTCATTTTCCTTCAGTGTTTAAGTTTACAGACAAATGAGTTAAAGCTAATAGCATTATGTATCTTTCTTTAACTATTGGACATAATGGACCATTGAATTGAGGTTCCTAGAACAGAATTTGCTCCATGATGCCTTTAGTTACAATAGCCTACATGTCAGTAATAGGTATACCTCAAAATAGTTTGTTCCCCTTTCACTGGAGATGTTATCCCTCTGGTAAACTTTATGCAGTAAGACATTTCTGCAGTCTTCTGTGACAAAAGCCACACTCCTGTGACCAGCAGAAAGTTGTTTCTGTGACTGATTCTTTCCATTTATTATTTTTAATTATGGTTATAGGGCAGTCCAATAATACATGCTACTAATGTCGTTCTGTGATGCCAAAAAAATGTAAAATCTTTCTATAAGCATAAGGGATAGCAAACAGGTGATGAAAGAGGTAATGGAAAGATCTAAGAAGAGATAGCCATTTTCTAGACATGCCAGTATTGCCATGTTAGCTCTAAAAAAATGGAAATCTGCTGCATATTCTTCAGTACCATTTACTGGTACAGTGTCATAACTTGCATTTTTTTTATAAACATTTCTGTTAAAAAGCCAAACAGACTTGGTTTCGCATTTTAACAGCCTTTTTATGAACAGTAACTTGGAAAAAACACAATTTTGAAACATGCAGGACTGCTCATGTACAAAACTGTGTGTTCATGATTTCTGGTCCTTAATGATAACATATTCCTATTGCCAGGTAAATGTCCTGTTCCCACGTTATATTTACCGCCTTACCATGCTTTTAAAGACAGTGATTTACAAGGTCATCATTGGTCCAGGCAACTTTAAAAATCGCATTCACCTCTAAGAAAAGAAAGTACAATACCAACTTAACGTACATCACTACTTCTGAATTGTCTTCCTTGTGTTTCACTTGCTCCATAAGGAGAGCTCTGCCCTCTTTGAAAGAGTGTTTTGACTATTTGCTTTGTGAATTACACATCACTCCCTCAGCTATTCACGAGAAGAAAAGTTTGTCACATTAAAGGCCATCAAAACCCAGAAATACTCCCCAACGACAGGTTTTCAGATTTCAACATAAATCCTTTACCATTAGTGGTGAAAGCAGAAGTGTATAAAATACATCAATACTTTATAAAAATAATTTCCCTCAAATATTCTAGCAATTGATGAAGTAACATTATTTTTACTTATGTTTTAATGTGACAGACTTCCATCAAAACAAATCATAAAGTCAGGGGAAATTCCCCTTAGAAATGGCATAAAAGCTGACTAATTTCCTCACATTATGGGCCTAAAAATACATATCTAGAAACATTATGATGAAACAAAATTAGAAGATGGAGGTTAAGCTTCAAGATTTTGAAAACACTAAAATTAGACATGACTTTACAATTTCAGCTTTGCTTGTTGCACCAGGTGACATCACTGCTAAGCTACACAGAGACATTTCTCTTCTACACCTCCCAGGTTCAACCATCCCGATTCACCAAACATCATCACACCTCCCAGGTGCAGGTTCCTTTCCTACCCCCAGCTCCACTCAAATCACATAGCTCACCCTTTTGCTGGGCAGGTTACACTGTGCAGCTCTGGCCTTCTTTCATGAGAAGGAGAAAAGGCATATATTGGGATCATATCAGTATTGCAATCCAGCCAAAAAACACAGGCAAAATAACTGAGGAAAACACTTTTTGGAGTTGACTGACCCTGCATCATGGACAGCTTGTCATGCTGTTGGGGTCACAAGAGGAAGACAGTCTGTGTAGAACATGCAGCTACTTTGGCTAAGCACACTCGTGAGCTTTGCATGTACCTGCCAGACCATGTTGGTATCATGACCAGACTGCCTGTTGGAAGACCTCTTCTGAATGACTGAAGAGTTTAAGGTAAGGACATTCAGAAGGAAAAAAAAAGAAAAAAAAAAAAAAAAAAGAGGATATTCAGGAAAATGTGCCTAAAATTTGGATTTGGAAGGTATTACAGCCATTTCGGACTAGAAAGATCAAGTGATTACTGTCCCACCTGCATACATAGTCTGCACCTGGACTATGGAGTTAGGTAACTGGTCCAGCCTTGCAGGATCCCACATTTTGACAGCGAGTGGCCAGCAGGGACTGTAGAACTGCCAGAAGTAAAAGGAGACGTTTATGGAAGTGTCTCAGCCCAGTGCGCAGTACTGCATCATGTGAAAACAGTGGAGCTCCTGCCCATGTAGCTGTGCTTTACTAATGCTAGCTGGTGAATTCCTATCTGATATGTTACAAATCCTGAGCCTAACTAGCAGCAGTTGTTGTCAACAAAAAGCTTGAGAACAGAGGATCTTTATGATGGGGTTACAAAAGTGCTTTTCAGCTTGTTGCCATAAGTAACACGCACATCTGAACAGAAGCTATTCCAGTCAGAACACAGAGCATCCAGCCTGCTTCAGGGCCCTTTAAGGAGAACATACACCCAGACTTAACTGTCTGGAGCCATTGGTCTTTCTGCCAGGGCATGGATGGTGCCCTAAAAAATGCAAGTGTACTCCTCTCCCTGATGATGAGATGTGCTCCTGGAAAAATGCTACAAGTTGATCTCTGGTACATTTTAACACTAGCAAATGCCATCTACATGGGAGACCCCAGAATTCAAAGGCAAAGGGTGGCTTCTCTGCAGTCAAACTGAAAATCTGCTCCTGTCCAGAGGCAAGTAACAACAGATGCCTTCAGCATGGATCCAGAACCTGCCCAAAGCCTGCAGCTTTGCACCGGTTACTGATCCTAAGCAGGATGTGTGTAAGCATGGGGTTGCATGGCTGACCAGGTGCGTGAGCACACTGCACATGGAGATGCTGGTGGGCACCTTCCACAGAAGGAGTGCCTGTGGCTTTATGGCAGCTCTGAAGCCAGAGAAGGGGCAGAAAACACTGCAGCCAAACACAAAACAGTCTCTACTGGCACTGTGGACTTCTTCAGGGGCTATACTATGGACAAAATCAGCAATAGCCCTTAGGGTGATTTGTCTGGAAAGCTTCAAATTCAGGCCAAAAGTGATGAGTGGTGAGACACTCAGAGTCATGACACACAGAATGGTGAGAGATTCTAAACTAAAAGCTTTGCATCATATATCTGCTTTAACCCCATTCTTAGGAATAAACAGATTTACCTGAAACTTTTTAAGTTCGCAGACACAAAGCTACTGTATGCCTAGAAAATGACAGACAGAGACCTGCCACTTAGTGCAATTCAGGGCAACTGGAAAGAAAACCATACAGAGGAGAGTTCCCAGCAGCCTTAACATTCAGGGCTGCTGTTTTTAGCTGGAGTTGCACATTTCTTATCCCAGGACAATGCTGTCCCTCTGAGTACAAGCAATTCCTTTCTCCCGGGTTAGTCAGGGCCAGGTGTCACAACCAGTCTCTGCGTAACTAGTGCTGCTAGAAATGAAAAAGGTAGAGAGGGACAAGAAAAGCTTTTCTTAGGAGTGTGGGGTACAACAACCATGTTGGCCACCAGAGGACGTGAACGTGGGAAACAGATGATGGTCACGATTGCCATCTAATGGCCAGAAAATAGAGACTAGCAAGAGATGATATGGCTGCAAGGCAGTGATGAGGGAGGGTAAAGAAGCAAAGGACTCACTTTTAGGAGTGTAGGCTTGGGACTGAGCCGTACTGACTGCTCCTATTCCTAACTGGAAATTCAGTCTGTGGGATTAGCATCAGGAAAATGGCCATTTATATTTGACATGGCACTTTCTATTTGAGCGCTGCAAATCATGTGAACAGCCAACCTGCGCTTATTGTATAGTTATATATTCTTTACTGCATTAAATGTTACAGAATGTCCATATACTTTGGAGCACTCTTTAGAAAGTAAGAAATGGAGAAGGAAAGAAAGAAGCCTTGCTCCTGTTTATAAGAACGCTGCAGGTAATACCCTTTCTTGGATAAAAGGTATCAACTGCTTACCACAGAGAAACCCTTGCTTTCCCAACACCTTTCCAGCGTGTTGCAACATGGGAGAAGAGTTTTCACCTGCAGGGTGCAGTGTTTCCCTAAAAATATGGTGGTGTAAATGAGCAACAACGCCTAAAAGGCACTCTTCCATTATGTGCAAAAGCTGTTTTTCACTAAAGACAGCGTGCAAAAAACCAATTATATTCGCTGAAAGAAGGTGCCCTTAATAATGATCATGTTAATCAGGGAAATTATGCTTTAAGGTTCATATATGCATTGCTGTAACAATCTAATTACAGTGACACTTTCTGGCAGAGTATCTGTGTTTAACAAAGTGCGTATTACATTTAGCATGTGAATTGACACTGAGACTAATTGTCTGCTTAAAGTCAAACAAGTTATTAAATTCCTTTGTAGATCACTGTCATAATTAATATCTAAATTAGTTCTAGGATTATTTCCTTTTATTAAAAAAAAAAAAAACAACCCCCCCCAAAAAAAACCCAACCAAACCCAAACAAAACTCTACTCTTTGTTTCAAAAAAAAAAAAAAAAAAAAAAAAAAAATAAAAAAATTCCTAATTATTTTTAAACATGTATCTACTCCCCTGAGGTTTATTTTTACTGGTTTACCTGGAGCACCAGCAGTTTGATCCTGTAGATTTCTCAGATGTATTATGTTGAGATTAATCCTATCTTTTTTTTTTTTTTTTCACATTGGAGGTGTGGGGGAACATACAAATTCTGTTTTCAAAATGAATATTGCCCACAAATTACATAATCAGTTCAACAAATATAGCATATAGTTTAAACATGCAACCTAAAAACCCTGGGAGCAATCCTTCAGGCGAATGGAGTGAGTAAATACAGTCAAGCAAATGAAAGAAAAACACGATTGGTCTCCAGCAATGAATTCAACAACCACTTAACCTGTTACAATGTAGTTTAGCAAGAATTTCTCTTGGACCAGGTCTGTACTTTTGCACGCTGCAAATGCACATTGAACTGCCCTTCTTATGAAATTAAGACACAAAGAACATTGGCCATATTCCCCAAAAGATCAACCATTTTATTTTTGGTAACCCTTTACCCACAGTAGAGCAGGACTACATTCCACAGTAGTATGTCAAGTGGGAAATGTGCCTCCCTTAATCTTAATGAGTAGATTAGACTCTTCTTATAGTCAACAGTGAGAAACAGATACTTCCATAGAGGATTTATCTGACCAGCTATAGACGCTTACCTTAGTCCTAGGGTCTTTGGCCTTTGGAGGTGCACATTTCCTTTTATGGCTGCATAGAGGGAGCCCAAAGTGTCTAACTTTAGATGACTATTTAAACAACTGGTTTAAGGAAAATAAATCCCAACCTTATCTTTAACAGCTTTTATTTCAGGAATGATTTGACTTCATATGCATCACATCCCTGGGGGGGGGGGGGGGGAAACCCCAAAAAAAACACCCAGCTCTTCCGCACTTTGTTTTTTCCTTCCAGTATCTTTACCAAAATGGATGGGGGGAGCTGTAAAAGGCAGCTCAGGCAGCCTGGATCAGAAGCTCAGTGTGACATGGTCATGCAGATTTGGTAAATGAATGTACAGTGAATTCAGCAGAGCACTGATGGCTTCTGAGATTCTGAAGCAGTCAGGCAAGTAGAGAAAAAAAAACCAAAGCAAGGCTTTTTGCTTAGAAATAGATAGAAATAAAAGTATTTGTGTTTGGTATTTTGTACCTTAGTATTTTTAAGTTTGACACTATTTTTAAGCATCATTGTACTTACAAATCCAATCTGGTATTATTGTTAGAAAACTTAGAAGCAAGTGAGAACAGTTGTGCTGGCAACTATATAAACAGAGTGACAGACATGCCAGAAATTTTTCTGTGGGCAGAAGAAGAATCTGGCAGGTATGCAAAGAAAATGAAAATGGGACAGTTAGGAATGTGTTAGAAGGCGTGGAAGAGAAGGGGATCAAGCTACGAGTGGCACTCATGAGAAAATACAAACTGTGTTTTGTTTTATTTTATTTTGCACTAAAACACACATATAGATGCACATGAACATGCACATATACACTCATAAAACTGCCTGGTGTGGTGATAGTTTGTTACGATGAAACTTTTGGCTTTTGACGGCCTGAAGAAGGTATATTTTGTGACCTCTAAACCAAACTCAGGATTCACTTTTTTTCTCATGGAACTACAAGATGTAAAGAAGCTCCCTTCAGGAGAAATAGATACCCATTGATCCTACAATAATTGTACAAAACGGGAATGAACAGAACAATATGTTAGGGTTTTTTTTAAATGGAGTTCTAAAGTTCACAGTGCCTTACAAAGCATCACCTAATATTCAAACAGGTGTGAGTGGACTGGGGTAAGATGATGCACTCCATATCCTGGGAATCACTTACTGCCTTCACAAAACAAAATTTTCCCTGTAAGAATTAAACACCATTTTCCAACATATTAATTTTTTTTTTTTTCCCCACCAAAGTTCCTGTTTCCTGGATGACACCACAGGGAAGGTATGCTAATTTTAACTGCAACTTCCATCAGGATGTGGAGCCTTTCAAGGATGTCAGCAGCAGCAGGCTGTCTGCCTGAAAGAGCAAGTTGTCCCTACAGCTGGATAGAGAAAATACAGGAATGTGTTTAGGCATTTGCCTTCGTGTTCTACCAGCACAGAAGGTTTAAGTATTTTGTAACAGAATAACTCATTTCCTTTGTCTTTCAAACAGCTCATTCCCCATGCTGCAAAATGCACAGGGGAAAGTGTATTGTCCTGTGAGAAGCTGTGAGTAAGCTTTAAAATACAGATTAGGGAAGAAAACATGTAAGGAAATAAATGTTGCTTCACCTGCCTTAATTATTGGCATCTGTTAATAAGATCCTTATTCAGACTGTGTACATTTCTGATTGTTCCCTTATCCATGTGATAATTATAAGATGAAGTAAACTGGTGTACATGCTGGAGCATTTCAGGCCTGTCTTTCTTAACAGCAGCTGCTCCTGTGGTTATCCGGGGCCTTGTGGCTGCTGCACAGCAGCAGCAGCATCCACACTGCCTCGGCTGGGGGATTCAGTCCCTCAGCTGAGAAGCAGAGCCACAACAGACACCACAGAGAGCCTTCCGCAATAAAAAGAGGGATGAAATGTGGTCCCACCTTCGGATCTCAGTGGTTCAGTCTCCATCCCGATCTCAATGATCCTTGCCAAATGCTGCAGTTTCTATCTCCATCCAAACTGAGAGGAGAAGCCAATCCAAAGACTCAGAGAGCTGCTTGTGCCTAAAAATCACGGTTAATGCATCAACCCTAAGACTAAGTCCTTTGTCTTTGCTGCAAGATGGTGTCAGGGTGATAGTGTGGTGGGACACAAGTCCCTTGCTGTGGCCAGCTGCTGTGAGTGGAGTGAGAAGTGACTTGTGGCTGCAGACACAGAAGTGCTAGGGCTCGAAGCAACAAGGGCAGGTGGGGTGTGCAGGGTATGGCTGTACACCAGGCTCAGATGTACTGCCAATCAGCAGAAAATGTTTTATTTATTCCAGCCCATGCCAACCAAGCAATAGAAACTGAAGTCAAGAACCTACTGCACTTCTGTGAGTGCTGTGGGATTAGGCTAGATTGGTCTTAGAGACGAAATGTGGCAACATTAAAGTGGAACAGAGCTTGCATTGAAAGGCTGCATGGAACATCCTGTGCAGTAGCAGAACTCTCTCTTGGTTCTTAATGCAGAAAGGTCTTCTGTTCTTCCCTCTTGTTTTCACACTAAGGGAGAATTATCCTTATAATTCTTCAATAGCAGAATTATCAATATTTGTGGAGCCACTTCCCCTCCCAAATGCCTGCAAAGGACCAGGTATAAGGCATAAAGAAGCATTTCTATTGAAGGATTGTTTCCATTAAGATACAATTTGTGGCTCTTCATTTCACAAGAAAGGCTTCCATTAACATCATTGTGGCCTATGCGGGAAGAGGATGTTCAGGTCAGGGGATCAGCATTGATGCCATTGATTTATCTATGCAAATTGTACTCCTTTCCACTCAGTAATACTACACAGCCTGTGATCCAGGCTTAAACCCTAAGTTTCATACTTCCATCTGAGTGGACAATAACTAAAACTATCAGATGATAACATGATACTGCCTCTATACTGTATCCAGAGCCCTTAGTGAGTCCAGTGATTTACCTGAAAAATGCAAGAGCAGGCTTAAAATCCTTGCATAACCTATTACATGTGGGAGCCTCATCACTCAGTCAACATATTCCAGGTCAAGTTATCAGATCTGCTCAGTGTCTAGTTTAAAGGGAATTAAATACTAAAATATCTCTGAGAATCTGGGCAATTAAGTGGCTTCTAAAGATGGGATTCATCTTACCTAACATTAGTGATTTAAAAGTTAAGCTGCTACTGTAAGGTAGTCCTTTTGTACACTCCTACACTCAGTGGAATGGCAAGGAGAGGAAACTCTGGGAAGTGATTCATTTCCCTTATCCTTAACATCTCACCTTGGATGGGATGAATCACCCGAGAGATGCCATTGCACTGATTGAGGGAAAAGCTGGGGCTACAGCTGCAGATTGACTTTAGGTCTGATAACTCCCCCACCCTGTGTGATGTTTTCAACAGCAGTTAGGGCAGTCAAGGAGTCTCCATTATTTCTGCAAGCAAAAGTAAGGTTTCCAATTCACTTCTGCTTTTGTCTTTTTTTTTGTTTTGGTTTTTAAAGACTGTGTCCTCCAAGCTGTTAATAAAAATCCCTCTCTCAAGACACCTCCCACCTTGGTGGAGAACCAATTGCTGATTCTTCCTGTTAGTGACACGTTTTGTATGGGTTTCCCATCTTGGCTGTATTTCCTCAGTTTGCCTATGAGAACACAACACAGGAGGAGTCTCAGGAACGCCAGAGGAGTCAGGATATTTTAGACCTGTTGCTTTCCCCTTTATCCAAAGAAAGAAATTGGATTGGCTTGAATCCCTGTTGGCAGTTCCTTATCATTACATTATCTTCTGGGTATTTTTTTTTTTCCTAAGGTTTGAAGTTAGGCATCAAGTCTATAATCTGATGTTTTTCTGTATTCCACCGTTTAAAAATGACCTTTTATTTTAAAAAAAATTTAAATGACCTTTGACCCTTACTGCTTTTCAGAGAACTCTATTGCCTTTGAAGAACAGCCTGTGTTGAAGTTACTACTTTGATTTGGCCCATAAATTTTAAGTCAAATTTCATCAGAATGACTCAGCTTGAATACATTTCTCAGCCCCATTGTGTAACACAATCTTTCCTTAGCTTGAATTCCACTCCTGTCTTCATCTGTTTAAATTAATTTGATTAAGTACTTGGCACAATTTACCTTTCGTCATCCAAAAGCATAAGGTGTTTTCTCATTTAGTTTAAAATTTCTTAGGGATCTTAAGTTATAGCCACTCATATTTGCTCAGAAATTTTTGTTTCATGAACATGAGTACTTATTGCTTTGTCACACCCCATATTAAGGCAGATGGGTCTCACCAACTAAATGTGGGAGTGGTAGGGAATTAGATCAACAAACATGAGAAAAATCCTTGGAGGTAGAGCAGTTATCTGGCAAAAGGGAGATCCTGTGATCTCAAGTCAGGCCCCTTCTTGCCCATTGTCCTAACCCTTGAGCTCATGCTTGTGCAATGTTTTCATGCCACCATTGTCTGGCTGAGGGGTGCACATCAGGTTTAAGGTTCTCTCCTGGGATTTTATAGTAAAGCTTTAACCCCACAGGGGCTGAGTAGCTCAATTTACCCAGAGGTTGCCATATCTTTGGAAACCATGGTGCAAAGAGCAGGCCCTAGCACATGCTGCACCTCTGCTCTGCAAAGCACCAGGTACATCATGAGTGGGGGGTAGGGATGCTCAGCATCCCCGTGAGCTCTAGTGGAAGGGCTGTGGGAATGGACCATCTGTGGGAAACTGCTCTGGTCCCTCCATAGTCAAAGCAGGAAACACAGTTACAAGTAGACTGCATCTTCCTCTACAAGCTTCCTGAGCTGCCCATTGTACACTTTAGGTCAAGTATGGCAGCAACATTAAGGCAGACATTTTTTTCCCCTGTTTTCCAGGCTGCATACTCAAATGTTCAGTGAAGCATTGCGTATCTTGGGCATCTGAATTAATGGCAGACTGGATTTTATCCATCTAATGCTGCTGATGTATTTGTAAAATCTCAGAGGTATATTGATACTAAGCAACCACAAGAGTACCTTAATACATCATTTGAAAAGTGGCAGATTTATATAAACTGTTTAAGATGCTGAGAGAAAAATTATCCTCAATTCCCATTTATATTAAGTCATTTTACAGTATCTCTTGAATTCTTGTCCCAAAAAATGCTTGCGCCAAAAATTTGTGTCATAAAATAATTAATCCATTCTCTGAGGTAGGCTGATCAGTACTTCATTCTTCCTCCATTACCTGTACCTCCTTTATTTTTCATTTCTTTCCTTTGCCCATTAATTGAAAATATACAGTATCTTCTCTCCATGACAGTTTTTATTAGAAGTATCAAAAGTAGTCTCTGATCCCCCCTGATCTCAAACCCACTCAGCCCTTCTTATAGTCTGGTGGTAATAGGGGGATGGCCACAAAATTGACTTATTTTGGCACCAAACTACATGACAAAGGTGAATGCTAATGGAATACTAATTTAGACATTATCCATAGCATAGCTTTGATTGTGCAAAAGAAATAATGGATGCTTTTAAGCTTATACATTCAAGATGAGTTACTATGGACAGTAGGTGCAGATGGGCAACAACCCACATGAATAAGCATAAATGACTTCTTATATTGGCTGACTTTTCATGTTATCTTTCCCTGATTTCAAAATGGGATTCGGATGTCAGAAAGAAGACTCACAGATTCAATAGCTGAAATGCAAAGAGCAGTCCCATATGTGACTTACTTGTCTGTGGCTAGTTCCCAATATAAGAGGAAAAGGCTAATCAAACTGCTGAGCTCAAAAGAATTGCCCAAAGCATTTCATAACGGCAAAGTATAGCTCATTTTGAGCAATCCATTCATAAGTGCTTTAATACAACTCACACCCAACTCCACTTGACCTTACCTCAGGAAAATTGTATCCCCTGCAAATACCCACTTGCTCACTCTCTATTTCATGGTACTCTTTTCTCCATAATGATGTGTTTGCTAGTCATTACCATTAAAAGCATTATTTTAGGACGGGTAAAAAGAAATGCAGATGCATGCAAAGAGAGGACTATTTTGAACTGCTCTTCCACTTCAGAAGTGGAGAGGAGAGGAGAGGAGAGGAGAGGAGAGGAGAGGAGAGGAGAGGAGAGGAGAGGAGAGGAGAGGAGAGGAGA